>CACRXK020011827.1:0-15837 GCA_902702795.2 Paramuricea clavata
GTTGACAAAAACAAAACTGTCTACTCAGTGATGCTTTTCAATAAGGGGAATGTCTCGAGTTACTAGAGGCTATTTTCTAACTTTATTTGCATTTTACTCATTAGTTTCATAGGTGACCTATCTTCAAATTTTGACCACATATTTATTTTGCAGTAAATTTTATAAATTTCAATTTTTAAAAAAATCTTTAGTGTGGAAATTTTGCAATAAAATAGGTCGCTGACATTGTTTTTGAGATAGCAGCACATTTATGGGTTAAATTGGAAGGCTTTATGCTGTCGTCATGTTGCCATGGGAACACTGATGTTGTTGAAATAACTTTAGGGAGCCTCCTTAAGGTGATTCTTTTAACCTTGCGTTTCCAAATATCATTTGTAATAACTCCCACCGAATGTGGATGAATGTAGCTGGCATTGGTACATCTGTATAAATCAAGTCTAACAGTACTCATAATTGCCAAATCATCCTAAAAATTCACTTAAATCTACTGCCCTAGTACACTCTTATTATTTAATTCCAATATTCTGTCAACATGTCTACATTTACATTAAAACAACATCAATATGCACAATTGGTATTTTGGAGTCTGAAAACGTCCTAGTTTTTTATGACAAACATGGTAATTCGAGGACATTCCCAGACCCCTGCGCAAAAAAACTAGGACGTTTCCAGTCTTCACCTTTTCTCGCCCAGAAAACTAGGCAGTTTGCATTTATATAATTACAATGCATGATATCAAATTACATTTGTGCAAATCTGTTGCAATAACATTGGTGCAAACAGAAAAAAGCAAGAAATGCATTATATTTGTTATATTTAGTACACCTACCAATAGTACAATGTACTGAATATTAGTTATTATGCTTATTACACATTTACTGAGGTAATGATTATTTATGCAATGACGAAATGTGATTCATGTTTGGCATACATTACATTGTAATTTTTAAATTAGCACTCGTGTCAAAATTTGTAATTTCTTATTTTCCTAAAATGCTCTTAAAACTGTATAGTAGCTTTGTTTTGAAAATTTTTGTTTGAGATATTTCATTTTGTTTGTAACCATGTGACGTCAATGACTTAATTACATATATAATGAGACATCAGTATTGTTGTGTATCTTTGCTGTTTTTATAATAATAATATAATATATTGAATTTGTCACTTTATACATGATACAAACTAATTAAAGGGAAATAAAGACAGATACAAATTGACAGGGGAAAGGAACAGGATTCTTGTCCCAATTGACCCAGGTTATAACACATTAGTTATAACAACTTATACTAGCTAAGATTTGAATTGTGACTATAAAAGTACTGAATGTTTACACACTGCAGATTACGATTATTCAATGTAAATATGATGAAAATGGCTGGATGATAGTTCAACAAATCACAATGTGTAGACGCTGATCACACAGTGCCTGGAGGTACGTAATGCAATAACTTAGTAGAATACAACTTATGAAGACGAGACTTGAAGATACTTAATGAATTGGAAGATTTGACATGAGAGAGGGCAGAGTGTTCCATAGTTCAACCATTCTAATGAAAAAATAATTTCTAAAATAGTCCTGCTTGTGTTTAATTATAAGATTATAGTTGTTTTCAAAAGTGCATATATATTTGTTCACATCAATAGTAATTGTTCCAGTTCTAGATTTAAAAAGTAGGCATAAGTCTGAGATATCTCTTCTGAACTCAAGAGGGAGAATCTTGATCTTTGCGAGTCTGTCTGCATATGTTAGGTCCTGTGGATAGTTGAGAATAAACTTTGTTGCCCTCCCCTGGACATTTTCAACTAGTCTCTTATGCTTGATGGTATAAGGTGACCATAAGCTGCTGGCATATTCTAGAATGGGCCTCACGGGAGCGCAGAATAATAATTTTCTCACTCTTTGGTTGTGGGTATCCTTGCAAGTTCGTTTGACAAGTCCGAGTGTTCTGTTGGCTTTAGCCACCATTTCTATGTGTCTTCTTAACCAGGACATGTCACTGCATACAGTCACACCAAGATCTATGACGTATGGAACACATTCCAGAGGTTGACTGTCCAAATTGTACTGAGATAAAATCTTCGTCTTTTTCTCGAGACCCGTAGTGCTTGACATTTAGATTTATTAAACTTCATTGCCCAGTTGAGACTCCATTTAAGAAGGTTATCCAGGTCATTTTGGAGGTAAAGGGTTGAGTCGGGAAGGTCGATGGATTTATAAAGTTTGGAGTCATCGGCAAACAGGGCAATGGTTGATTGGGAATTGATGTAGCTGGGGAGATTGTTGATGTAGACAAGGAACAGGAGAGGACCAAGTATGGAACCTTGGGGGCACCGGATGTTATTGGAAGCCAGTCAGAATAAACATCATCAAGAACAACACTTTGATATATGTCCATGAGATAGCTGCTAAACCACGAGAGAAGAGATCCTGAGATGCCATAACTGTTCAGTTTTAAAAGTAGTAGATACATCTAAGTAAATGATATCTACTTCCTTTACCAATGCAATGGTTTCTATGATGTTGTGATAAACCTCCAGAAGTTGCATTACTGTTGATCGTCCGCGCAAGAACCCGTGTTGAAGGTGGTATATAACAGGGGTGAGAGGTGGTAGTAGCAGTGGTTAAAAACACAATGTTCCAATACTTTGGACAGTACACAGAGAAGAGAGATAGGACGGTAATTGGATTCTATCAATGGATCCTCTTTCTTGAAGACAGGGGATATGTTGGCGAATTTCCACTCTGACGGCACTACACCCAGGGAAAGGTTGAACAATCTGCACAAGGAAGGAGCGATCTTGTGCGTGACTTCTTTCAACAATCTACACGGAATACCGTCTGGTCCACTAGCCTTGTTTGGATCTAAATCCCTCAATACTGCAGCAACTTCTTCTTCAATCAGTTTGATCTCTGATAGCTGATTATCAGGGGTTTTAGAAGGAGTTGGAAAGGAAGCAGGAGGTTCAATGTCGCTGGGGTTAAGTGAGTTGAAAAAAGTGTTCAAGAGGTTGGCTTTCTCACAACTATCTGTGGTATATGGTTGTCCATTTCTCAGAAAATTTGGACTTTGGCATTTGGACATTCAGGGTTTTCGAAAACACTATTTTTCATCTTGTTTGCATGTTCGATCTTCTTTTTAGCGATAAGAATCTTGGATTCACGACACAACTGTTTGAATTTTGCCTGAGCAGGTGTCTTGTTAGTTATAAACCTCTCGCAACTCACTCCTGAGGGGGGCACTAAGAAAATTTGGCTAGAGCACAAGCAAAATGCCATTTGGAACCCTGTTTAGTTCACCCTTAGTATCAGCCAATTTGAGGTGCAACTTGTCTATCTTTGCATATTTGAGTACAAGTTGCTCTTCTCTTTTCTCTAATGATGTTATATAAAAATTAAAACGAATGAGAACTGTTAATTGATGGTGGTAAAGGGTTGAGTATTAATCACATCTCATGAAAAATAAAATGATCATTGCATGTTTCATGAACAAAAAAATCCTTCCGCTTTCCTTTTTTAGTGGAAAATAACAATCTAAGTCGGGGAATTAGGAAGATGGTAGTAAATTAAACAAACAAGTTCAAAGATTGGGATTTTAACTGTGGAGTATTTACCTTTGATCACTGCTGATACAATTATTAGACTCCATTCCCCCTTCATTGCCATAACAGGCTGTAATACATTTAAATAATTTGGCATCCTACTAGTGGAGCTTATAATTCTGACATGAGTTTTGCCAGTCAAAATATTTTACTATCGCAAGGAAAGTTCTGCCTCACCCCCAAGGGATCAAAGGCAGAATAAGGGACTGTTTTCATGATCCTGCTTTGTCAGGATGATGATTTTGATTTATTATTTCACAGAGAGAGCCATATTTACCTGTAAATGAAAGGTTGTTCAAGCAGAAATAATCTTCTTGAACTACAAGATGTGAATGATGTGGATTTTGTGCAAGTACATATCAATTGGACGAACTAAAGCTTAATATCACAACAGTTGTAAGGACAATAACAGCTTTAATAAATCTTGTTAAATACATTCATCAAGCTAGTGAGGATGACAACTCTTGCATCCAGTTGGTACATTTGAATAATGTACAGCACCAGTTGTTACAGCGTCAACAAAGTCATAGTCTCACGACTAAAGCCTGTCTGTGTGGTAATAAGACATCAATGTTCATGTTCCAACACCTTTTAGACACCATCTTAAGCTTGCAGGAGAAAGTACTCCCAGACATACACAAATTCTACATGACTTTGTTCTGATATTCTTGTATGTTACAAGCATGTGTGGTTGTTCGAATGAGATACGTACCTTGCAATTATTTATCGAATTCGTGGAAAAAAGGAATTTCATTTTGATTGGAAAACTAAGTGCAATGTATTTGTTGTATCTGCTGATTAGGGCAAATTCACATTGTACAAAAATGATTTCAAAAATCGTCGAAGTCATTATGCCCTCAAAATTTGAAATACATGATTCGATGTTGCTTATCTCCTATGTGAAAGAATACATTAGAAAAAGGACTGATCTTCTTTGAGGCAAATCTCATTCTTTCATGTTTATGACAGTGATCGGTTTGGCGTTTACATCATCATCTTTTACATTATACTTGTGTCAGAAACTTCATGTTATATTTATAAAAGTATTTGTATCATGTGACCGTTAGGGTCTATTCCTAGTGTGATCGCATGTGCTGACAGTGATTTGAGGAGTTGATATTAAAGCAAAAATTTAGTGAGTTTGTGAGTATTTAGGAAGCATTTAGATTATCAAAGTGAATATTTCGAGTTTCACAAGATGAATTTTCATTTCAGATGTCCTTAAAAGTTCAATTCATCAATTTCAAAAATGTATACAAATCAAAGAAAATAGTCATGAAAATTATCCAGAATGCTGGAAATGTCATTCACTGACAGATAAAGTGGTGTAGCTTTAAATTTACACTCCTTGTTTATACTTTGTTTTGACTAAATCCATCCAATGAAGGGGCTTTCACGAGGGTTCATACGAAACTTGAAAGTCCTTGAATGTCCTTGAATTTGAAAACAAAAATTCAAGGCCTTGAATGTCCTTGAATTTGTAAAGAAGAACTTGAAAGAAAGTACTTGAATTCTTCTTGCTTTAGTTTTTGGATATTTTCTGAAATTTTTTGACATTCAAGACGGACATTTTGTTGAACTGTTTTTGCATGTTCATATCTGACCTCATTATAAAGTTACGTTTTGAACAAATCAACGTCAGATTTTGCTGATTTCTAATGCCTTCTTCAGTATTTAGTCCTTGAATTTGCTGATACATGGCCTTGAATGTCCTTGAAAAATCCTTGAATTTGACTCTTCCTGACATGTACGAACCCCGTTTCACTCGAAACATTGAATTTCTCCTTATATTTTTCAGTCCAACGAAAAAGCTTGGTTGGTATACCTTACCCAGGCCAAACCTGGCACCCTGTTCTTCTGGCCCATGCCTTAGTGTGAGGGTGTCAAAGATTTTCTTAAGTGCTCTCGGGCAGATGTCTTGGACAACACAATGGGTGTCTTGTCAGACATGATGGGTGTCTTGTCAGACTGATGACATGATGGGTGTCTTGTCAGAGTCAAGTGATGTGACAAGAAACTCAACATCTGTGTACAATGAGAACATGTTCCTGTTCTGAAATCCACCAGCCAACAACCACACCATACCATCATGAAACCTATCAGCAAAGCACTCCAGCAAGCCCACACTCCACTCCCTCAGTATTCCCTTGATCTCAGCAGGTAGTCCAGGCACCATTGATATTCTATTTCACGATACGAGTTGGATTTGCTCCAATTTAGCTCTGTTGGGCACCTGACTTTGTGTCTGTTGTCCATCTTACTCACAATGGCGATGGGCGCTTCCAATAGGTTGTTTTTCAGGAGGACACAGCCGATGTTTAACTCTAATTCCAAATCTTCATTGACTTCATTGACATCGAGCATCATTGTGATGCAAAATTGATTTTATGCAATCCAAATGGTTTGCAATGTACCTGTGATCGGGCAATTTAAGTGTAAATTGAGATTGCTGTTCATTCATCATTTTGATATTTGCAGGCATATTTCTACTTTGTAAATTGACCATTTGCGTAATAGACTAAATTTTGAACTAAACAAGTCTAGACAAAAATTTCATCACAGCTTGAAGGAGCATCGCAAAATTAGTAATATTCCAAAGTTTCGTTGCAAAATGTTGTAAAATGCGGAAAATATAGCCTTGCGAAATTTGCAATTTTCAGTCGTTTTAGATTACAAACGGGAAATTGACAGCCTCAAGCCCTTCGAGGCTGTCAATTTCCGGTTTGTAATCTAAAATGACTGAAAATTGGAAACTTTGCAAGGCTATATTTTCCGCATTTTACAACATTTTGCAACGAAACTTTGGAATATTACTAATTTTGTGATGCTCTTTCAAGCTGTAATGAAATTTTTGTTGAGATCAAAATTTAGTTTATTACGCAAATGGTCAATTAGCAGTCTCAATTAACAGGTCAGTGAAAATTTGACGAATATGAAGTTCTTAATATCACAAGCTATATAAAGCATTCGCATTGCGTTTTATCATAAATACAACCTCTTGCCATCATGCATATTTGGATACAACATGACTGCTGATGGAATTATGACCGTCTAATTTATAACCAGGTTGAAGGATTTGGCTAAAAATTTAAATTTTGCATGCTTATGCAATAATTTGCTAACCACAATATAAATGTGATTACTATAACTTGAAAATGATGCATGCTGTAGCATGCAAACATTGTTTAATAAATGTAATATTGCTATCATTTGTTTCAAAATTATCCTCTGAAAAGGGATAATAAAATAGTTGCAATTTGTGCATATTCCAAGTATGTTTTGCAGTACATATTGATAGCTACACTGTTCTTCATAATTCATATGTATGAAATAATGAAAGACATTCATATTGTTGTTAGCAAATCATTCAAATGAATGAGGTTTTCCATGTTTTTTTCAACCGGGTTCATCATATCTTATGTGTCGACAACCTCTTACACCATGATCCCCTGTGTTTAAAGGTTCTGAACCAGAACCATTAAATACGGGGACCCTGGGTACGAGGATGATGTGTCAACAGCTTTTGACCAAACATCGGAACACGACAGATTACAATAGTGTGTTAATAAAAATGGTGGATCATTGAAAATTGAAACAAAACACTGTCCCTTTCAAGTGATTCAACAGGACATCAGAAAAACAAAAATGGTCAAGGAAAACAGAATTGTCATCAAACATTATCGAACTTTTTGCACAAACCAAAGGTACAGATTGTAAATGATATTGTGTGAACCGGAAGTGCAGTTGCAGGAATATTACTATTAGTGGCTAGTGAAATGATGAATATCAATGAAAGTCCTTCCACTTTGAAGGAAATCTCTGTTCGTAAGGCTTTAAATTTCAGTTACAAAAACGTCTTGTATCAGATCACACAAATGTATCTTTTTGTGAATTTAAATTCACAAAATTCCGCGAATTTTGGACAATTCTGCAAATCGCGGCATTCCAGAATACCTGTATAAACTCCTGTGAGTTCATAGTCACAAAATATCCTCCTCCCCCCCTTTGGTACCATCCTACCAATTGAGGTATTTGAGCACTCTGGCCCAATTACACTCTGCACATGAATAACTTTGCTCACCTTTCCAAGTTCGCTTTTCGTGGGATTGATCAAACCACACATTGGGTGTGAATCGAAGTTATCTTCATGATCTTTCAGGGTGACAAATGCTTCTCTTTTCACCATTATGTCAACGCGATTTCCAATTCTGAGGTTGTTCATCAACTCTTTCAGCTCTTTATTAATCTTACCAGAGCCTCGGTCAGAGAAATACCTGCAGATGTTCTGCCATGTGATATTGCATAGGAATTCTGCCATACATAATTCCATGAATCGCGGCATTCCAGAATACCTGTATAGACTCCTGTGAGTTCATAAATGTGAGGTCACAAAATATTTTTCTCCCCCCCCCCCTTTGGTACCATCCTACCAATTGAGGTATTTGGGCACTCCGGCCCGATTACACTCAGCACATTTGTAGATGTGTTGATGCCTTCGTGTTGTACCACATGCGCTTGGTAAGAGTACGCTCATGTGTATAAAAACAGATGTATCATGTATCTAGACGGTACTAGACGATGTATCATGTATCTAGATGTATCATGTATCTAGATTTCTGTTCCAAGAAAACTGCTCTGTAGAATTTTTTTAAATTTCGAAATATTAAAAAACGCGACTTTCAGGTTAGCTACACTAAAAATTTAAAAAATTCACCAAAGGAAATGAAAGTTAAGCGATAGGAAAAATGCAAAAAACTTACACGGCCAATAGAAATTTCAGTTCGACAAGAATGGCATTTGCGCATGTCCGTGTGTGTTGCGTGGTGGTCTTGCACGCCATCTCTTCGCATTTTACTGCTCGCTGGCGATTTGTTCGAAGTATTGCACGATAGCAAGCAAAATTCGCTTCGATTTTGTCACTCTTGGCTTTTTGGATCCACGATTGTTTGTCGGCGGGTTAGACAGAACTCCAATCAGTCCATTCCTGCCAAACTGATCAGACAGACTTTGTAAATTCGCGAAGCTCAAGCCACTGCTGGCGATTTTCTCGACCATGCCTTTGCTGATTGTTCCATGCAGTTTGGTGTTGAGTGTCTGTACAAGTTGATGTCGTTGGTCTAGATACAGATTATCCTGGTAAGCTTCGTCAAATGGAATTGCTTGACAATGTGTGATCAGATCTTTTTCCGAAAGGTTTAACGGCGAGGAGAACAGAATACGATGTAGAGCTTTCACATCTTCAAGCGCGTCGTGGGCATCGAAGCCTTGATCAAACAAAGCCTTGTAAACAGCAGACTGGTTTAAAGCACAGCTATCTCCATTTCAATCTTTCAGAATCGATTCTTTTACTAAATACTCGAACAACGAGAGACTCCAAAAGACATCTCCAAAGAAAATGCCCAAAGACTGAAATTTTGCAATAATATTGCTGTTGCTGTTATGAAGTATGACTGGGACATCAAATCGCTTGGCATTGTGCCCAACAAGAACTGTACAGACCTTATGTGCTGTCAATTTCTGGCATTCGCGAATGGAATTCTCGAGGTAGTGGATGAAACGAGATAAAACTTCGTCACAGGTTAGTGCTAATACAGGATTTGATTGTTTAAATAGTACTCTCTTACCGTCTACAGTTTTTATCGAAAGGTTGTGTTTACTCTGGATGCATATTTATCAATATTTTTATTTGGCAAAACATACTCGGAAAATGATGCGAGAGTTGTCTGATTTATAGCTGCCAATTGGCATAATTCTGCTTGTTTGCCTGTCATATTTGTTTCAGTGTCGAATAAAACAATGTTATAAAATACTGCAGCATTGTCGTCGAATGCTATGGGAGAACATTGTGGTCTGGGGGTATAGGGTGGGACAAATACTTCATAGGAAGCTAGTGTGTCAGCTGGTAGGTCAGGGCAAAATAGTTCTTCATTTACAGTGGTACTGGTACTAGCTGTAGGTAATGTGAGGCCAATACTTGTCTCGTATGTCTTGCCCTCCTTCTTTTCACTTGATAGTATGCCGTGTATTCGTTTGGTGTGAATTTCATTCCTTCGCTTCTTGAACTTCAATGATTTCTTTCTGTTGTTGTCGCCATCTCTTTTTCTCTTCATTCCGTTGACATATGCCTCACGGTTAGTACCAGGTTCAATCCCCAATGAATTCAGTGTTCTACAAATGTACCCATAACCAACATTGGTTTGTGCCACTGCGCATGCCACACGAAAGTCATTGCTTTCGCTCCCACCATAGAATCTAATCTTGGGATTCTTTGAACCAACTGTGCTGTTAAAAGACTCATTTCTCTGAGAAGACTCATTTCTATGTTATTAAAAGTTAAAAGACTCATTTCTATGTTATTAAACAGCTGAACTGCAGATGTAGGCTCCATAGCTTTTGATGAACCACTATGATTTTCCCGGCAGTCATGTTTACGGGGAGTAGAGTTAATTTTTTTTTGCATGATCACAAATTCTGCATGTTTTTGTCTTTGTTGTGTAGTCCATTATTTTTCCAGTGTGTAAGCCCATTACAGCTCCTTGTCCTGTGTTTGAATTGAAACCTTTGCCACGTTTCTGCCAACCCATGTCATACGAGCATGAAATTGGAACAAGATTATTCTCGTCTGGTGTTTCACCAATTTTAATTGCATGTTCTTTCTCTATTTCTACAGTTTCAACACATGTGTGCCCTTCAACGGCTTTACCAGCTTCTCGCTCACAGGTTTTGAATGAAGCCCGGGTCATGGTTGGGATGTTCATAACTGACAAGATGCCATTGAAATGCATCTCACCAATTCCGGTATGAAGACTGGCTAAAACTGACTTTGTATTGATGTCATATGCCATTAGACCAGAGGCTCCAGACTTGTGGGCGAGTGATGTTTCAACAACATTGGTTTGACCGCAAAACTGACATTGAATATATAGCTTGCTAGCTAGACCATATAACTTTTCTTGTTGTACATTGCTCAATGACAGTGGTCCTTAAAAATAATAGAGTATTGCCATTGTTTTTATTGTTTATTTCATACCTTTATACATAAATTCATAATTATAATATATTTTTGTTTGTGGAAACAAAACTATTATATGTTTTATCTTCATGCAAACATAGAAAGAACTTATAATATATTTATACAAATTTAATCAACTGACACTTGTACATTTTGAAAACAGTACTTTATTTTATAACTATATAGTGACCAAATTATATCAAAATTTTGAATCTAATTAATTCTGTATTTGAAGTGGAGAAATTAAATGCTTCACATTTGCCTTTGTTTACCTTCTTTGCAAAATGGACAACTCTCCAATCCTTTTCTCAGTTGGTTTATGTCAACAATTCGGCTTCCTTGAGGTAAATTCTCTTTTATTTCTTGTTTTGCCTAATGCCAAATCATGGAGTACGTGAATTATAAATTTTTAAACAGACCTAAATGTTTACAATGATAAAAACGTCTTGGTGTTTACGTTGCCCACCGTGCTTTCCCTTGTATTTATCACGATGTCTGTTGCTGGTTCAAACTCTTCGTTTTCGTCTTTGTTTTCCTCAACCTCGCTTGAAATATATTCATTTTTCCAAGATTGAAGCCCCTCTTGTAATTTTATAATATTACCTCGATTTCTTTTTTGTATTTTCTCAAATTTTCCCGTCAAAGAACGATTTTTAAAACGCGCTGCCATGTTTGTTTTTAAATTTTTATATATCGGCATTTAAAAATCCCGCGCCGTTCCCGCTCGCGCGACATTTTCTCGCACCACGCGATCCTGTCCCGCAACGTGCGAATTGTTTATTGTTACCAGTCCCATGCTTTAACAACTGTAGGGAGCCACCTTAATTACAGTATTTGCAGACCATTCATTTACATTCAAGTCTACTACTACCACACCACCTGTTACACCTAACCAAGATTCATCTAACAAAGTGAAGATAAGAAAGCCCAGATGCAATCTAGAATTAAACAAAACAAGTGATCAAGGTAAGAGGTATTGGCTGGCATTATTAAAATTAAGATTTTGGGATGCATGTTTACATTTATATGTGAATATGATCAAATGCACTTTACATGAAGTATTACGTTAATGTAATGTTTACACTATTTTACTTCACATCAACTGTGATATTACATTCCTAATTATTCTATATCTTACCCCATCCTGTAAACTTTCCCTTTCTGAGGAAACCCACAACTTTCGACAGAGTGTTGGCTTAGTGTTGGCTGAGTGTCGAACCCTGACGAACGAGAGAGGTTATAATTCATGTAAATTGCATTTTAATAATATTCAATATATTATTTAATATTCAATTTGAAATCAATGGTGACGTCATCACCAGAATATAGTCGATTTCTCGTTGTTCTGCATACTTATGACAGGGGCCTTTTTTATTATTTGATTTGGCATGCTTCTGTACTACGTTATGAAAGAAATCATTAACCTTCAGATATGTGCAACGAAAACCACTCTCTAGGCATATTTTTGGCCTACATGTAACAGCCTAGTTGTCATGGTAACACCTCAAGAGTCAAAAATGAACTTGATAATTTTTTAAGAATATTGTCCAAAATGAAAAATCCCCTACAAATATCACTTTTAATGACAAAATTATCAATTTTCCAAACATACATATGTTAGGTATATTATACGTAATATAAGCTTCAATTCAAGGTAAAATTCAACCACAAACGCTTTGTAAAACTTTTAAAATGTTCTTTATAAAACTAAACTGCCTTTACTTATCGATAAACTTTGCGTTTGAAATAAAATTATTTCAAATTCTCACATGCAAATAACTTTGCTTTCTTTTTTATCAGACATGTTTAAGAAACCACCTGTACAGCGAACAGTCCAAAATGTCAAAGAGGAGTAACACAGCAAGCAACTCCACAACTACATGTTGAAAATCTCATCTATTTACCCTTCGATCATGACAAAACACAGCCTCAAAGTCACTATCTGGTTGTGTCCATTGGTAAGCCATGGTGGTTTTTCAGAAAGTTCTTGGGTAACCAGTTACGTGCGTTACCGTACAAGGTGAGAATCAGTGAGTGCCACTTACTGTAGTTCCCGATCAAAAACCAAAAGTTCCAGCCATCTGGCCAAATGAAAGCAATCCCTTACCAAACTGACAGATATGTGGCAGATATATGTCACAGTTCTGTAAAATATCTGCAAAATATATGTACGAAAGTATCTGTCACATATCTGCAACATATAGGAATTTGGCCCTATAACATATCTGTGACGGATATCTGTCACAGTTATGTGACAGATATCTGTCACAGTTATATAAGAGATATGTCACAGTTATATGACAGATATCTGTCACATATCTGCAACATATAGGAATTTGGCCCAATAACATATCTGTCACAGTTATGTGACAGTATAGTTTCCCTACAGATAAAATTATCTGTATATTATCTACCAAGCAGATATGTCACATCACAGTTAATAGACTGAGATGGTTAGGAGAGCCGGCAAACTTCAAAGCAAAATCGCAGTGGGCGGCATTTATGTCGAGGCACAAAGGAAACAAATATCATGTGCACAGGAAAGGGGACACGCTTCAAAGATTTATATAAGATCGTATTACAGTTTTGCTGATTTTCTCAAATATATCGAAACGTTTCTTAATCCTGGAGCCGAAATCGCCATTTTAAGATAGTTTTATGTGAGTAAGACGATGGAGAAAAGTTTGAAGGCGATTGAATCTATCCCTGAGCGTGTCGAGGCAGAAATCTTAGGAAATAGGAGCGTACCCAATGAGTTGCCATTCGTTGACGAAGGGGATGATGAAGAATCTAGCTTGCCTTTTCATTTTGAAATCACCATGGCCGTTATGGACGAAGACGAGGAGGCCGTTGAAAACGTTTTTGTTGAAGCTGCTACGGAGATAGTGGGCGAAAAAATAAAATGTTTCCATGTGAAAATTGTGAAAAGATTTGTAAATCGAAAGCTGGCCTAACGAGGCATGTAAACGCAAAGCATGGCAGCAAAGCCACTGCAAATGCAAACATTCCTTCCCTTAAGAAAGATGAACTTACGTCTATCGTGAATAAAGTAAAAGCAAAGATAACAAAGGAGGGTTATTGGGACACAGGAATAACTTCGGATTTGGTAAAAGTAACTTCGAACGATAACCTTTACGAAGCTGTCTCGCCAGTTTATCAATGATTTCGTAAGAAACGAAATCAAGATAATTTTCTCATCGAATTTTATGAGCTTATTCCCAAGTCATCTGCCCTCCTGAAATGCAAAAACCAGCCACTTTGTAGCCTGGTTATGATAAGCATATCTGATCACCTAGTAGCTTTGTTCAAGTCTACCAGTGGCAGTGGAAAGCAGAAGTCTGGCACTTCAAGTGAAAGCACAGAGCATGTAACAGAACTAAGCAAACATGAACGTGGACCCTTATTGCTGGGTACGTATTGGCGAAATTACAAAAGTAAACCAAATGAAGAACTCCAGGTTGTGTTACAGAGCATGAAACGTCCCAGTGTTGAGAACACATATATTGACACACGAAGTAGAGGTGGACTAGTGACACCATGTAGTGATCTAGTGCAAATCCTGGAGGTTGTGGAAATAGTATTTAGACAGTTTATTGCCCAGCAAACATCAGTGGTTAGTACTATTCCATGTGATACATTATGTAATGAAGCACTGGAGTCAACCATTGCTTAAGTCACTGTGGGAAAACATTTTGCTTGGATGCAAGGACTTGTCGAAACAAACTACCAAGCTTTGTCTTGAAAACATTATTAAATTTTATATAAAGGTTCGCAGTTTTTCCTATGCAAGAGATTACATCAGCAAATTTAAAATTAAGCAAAAAGCAGCAAAGAGCAAAGCACTGCGGAAAGAACTTAAAAGGCATAATGTTGATAAGTAACTTGCTGACTGTCTTGTTTTGTCCCTGAGGAGGGATTGCAGAATACCAGTCCACTTTTGATAGCTTGTTTAATTAAACAATTAAACAAATAAATGAATTAAAAAATTATTTCAAAACAGTTCACAGTTAAAATTCAAAGATAAAACTCCAAGAATATGTTGCTGTGATTAAATACAATGTAAGTATTTGAAGAACGAAGCATTTGAAATTGGCGTACTTTCCTCATTTCGCCATGTTTACAAGGAAATAACAGGTATAATATGTCAAAGTGGACGGGTATTCTGCAATTTAGCTGTCCCGAAGCCTGTAAATAAAAAATCCTGCTCCTTCAAGGCATTTCTTTTTCTCACATGTACTTTGCTAGTAATTGTTCACATATTTAGCTTTCTAGGTAATAATGTAATAAAATGTTCCATTAAGACATAATTTTGTTCAATGATCTCTACCCTTCATGTCAACAACAAAAATATATACTATCAGGGCTTCAAATTTGTGATACCCCAGCGATAGCAGATTTTAAATTTGGATACTGGAAATCACCAGCTCAGTATCCCGAGATCGAGATACTGAAAAAGTTTTGTCCACAACTGAAATTTAAAATGGCTTGGAAAAAATCCTTTTCATTGGTATCGCTTGTGAACGAAAAGATGTTTTGCAAATGTGGGATACTAGATTTTCTGGGTGGATACCAGATTTTAAGTTGCTAGTATCCCATTGGATACTCAGGAAAAATTCAAATTTGAAGCCCTGTACTATTATACAACTACATGCTATATATGTTAATAAATGAGCCTTTTTCATGTAAGGCATGACAACAAATGAGGGGTATAATAGTATCTACCAAATGTACAATCATCAGGAGTTGTACTTGAGCATGTAATAACAAGAATCAGCTTTTATCTATTGACACTATTAGCTTCTTACCCAGGTATCTCCTAAATTGCTGAATTTGCTAGATGCTGAGTTTGAAAAATACAAAAGGGAAAGGGGATGTGTGGGTACGAGAGTATACATTTACATTCAGAAAATGTGTGTGTCTTGCTACGACAGTTCAACAACTTTGATACTACCAGTTTAGAAATGACTTCAATCATCCAAGGTGCAAGGCATAAATATTACTTCAAATTGAACTTGATACTCCATTTTTCTGGTTTCAATCAGCTTCAACAGCCATGCTCTTCGATTCATCTCTAAAGAGCATGACTGTTGAAGCTGATGTAGTCTGCTAATACCCTAAGAGTATCATGCCACATATAGAACCATGGTTGAAACTTACCATGTGACCCAAAAATCTAGGGGGCCATTCACAAAGGATGTCCGGCCAAATGATGGATTTTCAGACCC
>CACRXK020011828.1:0-15836 GCA_902702795.2 Paramuricea clavata
CCTGGCAAAATGAACAGGAACTGGAGGCGAATGCTAAATTGTCAAAACAACGTATGTCACGAGAATTACAACGATCAGCGACAAACTCGGCAATTGTTTGGGGCAACTAGAAGCTCCCATTTCATTAATATGTATTGAATCAAACGAATTTCATTAATATTTGTCATATGAGCCCTATTTGAAGAATACAACTATTAAAATACTTCAGAAACCGGGACAATAAGAAAACCGGGACACCGGGACAACATAGTCCAAACCGGGACAGTCCCGGGTAAACCGGGACGGTTGGAATGTTTGCTCAGTAGTCTGGGACCAACCAAAATGCCCTTTTCAATGTGCCATTTTGTGGAGACAATTTTTTTACTGAGAAAAGATAGGAGCACGCATTCTATGTCTATTATTTCTATGGTATCAGGTTGTAATGTTGTTACCAAATTATATTTGTTGCATATAAATATTGCAATATAAAATCGCTTTTCACCCTTATAAATATTTCACAGTTGTGCCAACAGCCATGTCAACTAAATGTTTTTGGACTTTATCCTTTAACCCATTGAGTCACATTGCGCCCTTCTTTATTATTTTTACTCTGTTATTTTATAAAACCATATAAGTATGTTTAAATAATAAAGAATTGCGGTTATAGCTTATTCATATCTCATCTCATTCCCACATTATAGCACTTTTTTATATTTCCAGTTATGACATCACTGGTTGTGCTTGAGAAGGAAGCAAATAGGAGAAAGTCTAGTATTTCTGAGGTGCTTTAATTGAGAAATGCCTGGTAACTTGGAAATGATATAAATAAACTTAAAGCCATTCGTCACTATTTTGAACATACTCTGAAGTGATGGAATTTAAAATAGGGACAAAATTTCGTTTCATAAACACTTTCATCATTTACAGGATTTTATTGGACGAAACATTGGTGCAAAAGCTTGCCATTCGATGTTTGCGTAGAGGTATTGGTAGCATGGACTACATTGATATGTTGCTGATTATGGAAGATGATCTGGACAAGAATCAGGAGGATGGTGATCTTCGTGAGTTTGGTGAATCATCAATGACAGGGGATGACAACAATTATCCACCTGAGCAAGACTCATCCAGGGAACCCAAAGGGGATTCCTCAAATAATAGTACTGTTAATACACCAGATTGGTGTGTTTGTGGTAGATGTAGACAATGCCCCAGGAAGTCGAAAACAAGTGCTGCAAATTAAAAAAATGCATAACACTTACTTCGCATTTTACCAAGTTGTGTCTTGATCCTGATGTTCTGGAGTTATGTATCAGAAATAGAGCAGACATAAGAAATGACCACGAGGACAATAGCACGAGGGCTTTCCGAAAAGCTGCCTACAGGCAATTCATTCTAGCACACCATGGTCATCTGGGTAAGGGGAACAGATGAGTCTGCCCTTCATGCGTCGTATTAAAAATAAGGGAACGTTTTCCATCTGTCACTGGAATTTACATGGGATTTAGGGAACACTGATATTTTGTATAATATAACGTCATTTTATAGCATATCTAAATATATTTGTAAGCACAATAACAGTTGATATATGTACAGTGTAAAAAGGGAATGGACAAGTATCTGACTATTCTATTATGAATCTGCTCCTCCTCTCAACAATTTCATTTGTAGGTGGTGGTGGTATGTGGGCAATAGTTGGGGAAATTAGAGCAGGGTCACTTGTATTCAAATCAATGGCTCTTGTTACACCTCCAACATCATCATCATCCACTCTTCTCTTTAAAATTTTGGAAATGAGCACTGGGATGTAGTCGTATCCTTTCTCAACTTTCACCGCCTTGCAATCCCATTGTCGGGTCCTGGGGTTATACTTTCTTGTAACAATATCACCACCAGATTTTGTTTTGGCCTGGGGAAGGTTTATGTGGATGTTCCAATCTATGGCTGTGAGCTGTCTTCTTGCTTTGTATGCACTGTATCTAAATTAAATCCATTTCATTTTTCAGAATGCAGTTAACCTTATATTTAACCCTTTTAAAAGTGGCAATGTGCCCAGATGCACCCTACTTTATTATTTTACTCTGTCTGACGCCATATTATTTTACTCTGTCTAACGCCAGACAATTTTACTTGATAGGGGGAGAGTGCTCCACTCAATGGGTTAAATCGTTTGTGCACAAAAATATCTAATCCCATTATTTGATGAATATGCTGGTCTCTAGTATTTTTGCACACGTGAATATAAGAAATCCAATGTGGATGTGGTATTCCCTTTATTCTGATGCACCCACAGATGAATATAAAAAATAAATTAATTAAAATAAATTCAGTTTAAACAAACACAAAAGGCTTGTGTAAAATACTAAAACAATTATTTGCCTCAGGCTCAGTGATCGTAGGGGGATATTCACCTCCACTTTGTCTCGGTGAATATTCCCTAATAATCACCTCTCATTCGGCAAATATTTATTAAACAGGAGATTGGGGTGCATTGCATACAGTATACTAAATAAAAGCTTACCTGAAAGGTGTCCGTTTTGGGATGTAAACTAAGCCAAGGCTGTTTGCACACTCTATACCACCTGTATGTCTATATAACAAAATGAATTTATTAATCAACTTGTCATAAAAATTGATTGTCAACATTTTTTTCTATACCTGAAATGGGTATAGTACTTGAAACGTGCAAGTAACTCGGGATTCAAGATGATCTTTTGCAATTCTTGATAGTCTTTATCCCAACGATCAAACCATGGTAGCCTTTCGTCATGTTCGTCTTCTTCATGATCACATTGACCTTCCAGCCACTGATGCTCATTACAGATGTGATGCAGTAATCCAATCCATTTGTCCTAAACAAAATCATAATATATACATTAACATTTTACATATACTGTTATAATACAAGAATACCTTCATAACTTTCAGTGCTTCTTCATCGGAGGTTTCATCATCCTGTCTGCATGCACTTGAGCAATGCCAAAAATGCCTGATAATGTGTGCTGCCCAGTCTTTGACTTTGTGCATCGCTTTTGGTTTACCCAACAAATTGATATAAGTCATAAATCAATAATATGTTATGCCAAACTGCACATACATACATACATACATAGGGGCTACTTAGTCATGGGTTTACATTTCTGGGTTTATCACACACACCAAAGGCTTGACTTGTCACATCACAAGGAAACATTATACTCTACAAACCTTAGCCAGACACTTCTTTATGCTTTTTGATTTGTGCTAAACATCCAAGCTATGGATCATGTCTGGGTATTCATTTGCTAAAATAATTAAACAAGAACTTCATGAATGAAATGAATACCATACACCCAATACTCTTTAAACAAAAATGCAGATGCACCAGACTCATTCATGGATGGGTTCGAATGCTTGCATGTAACAGCAAAACTGTAATTTCTCTGTTTTTAAGGGGGCTTTCATTTATTACAGCATAGGGAGGGGGGGGGGTGATATGATTGCAGGGGATTATGAAGTTTTCAAATGTTCCCAAACAGAAGGGTTATATAATACAACAACTGATGTCAGGGGGTTGTCTAAATCAAAGTGAAAAATTAGTTTTGGTTTTCTTATATTTATAACTCGTCCCCAAGCCGACGGCGCAAAGCGCCGTGCGAGCCTACTAATTCCCCCCGGCTATTTACATCCGGGGAAACGAAAGCATTAGCGAAGTCTAAAGTTCATCAAATATCGCGGGCGTGGGTCACCAACCGTGGGTGGTCATCCTCACTGATCTCAAAAATATGGCGGACTGTCATTTAAAGTTTGCATTATAACGACTGCATGATGACAACGAAATAGCAAACATTTCTTTATTTGATGATTGATAAATTTCTTGCAACTATATTTCATTTTTGCTCGCATTTTTGCAAGATTTTGTAAATTTCAAGTAAGAAATGGTGAAAGAATCGGCTAAAAGAAGGGAGCCGACGTTAAAGGTAAGTTTGTTTTAAATATTGATTTTATAATTGCTTTTAATATAACCCGACGGCCTTTGGCCATTTGGCTTTGCGTATATGAAACAACTAAACAAGACAGCATATAATTTCAGTATATAATTTCAAGACAGCATATATTTCAGTATAATTTTAGTATATTAATATTGATTCCCTTTTTTATTATATTGAATTTTTTAAATAAGAAAGAAAGCAAAGTTATTTGCATGCGAGAATTTGAAATCACTTTATTGCAAACTCAAAGTTTATCGATAAAGCCATTTAATTATTAAAGGCATTTTAGTTTTATAGAACACTTTAATTTAAAACATTTTGTGAAGCGTTTGTGGATGAAATTTACCTTAAATTGAAGCTTATATTACGTATAAGAGCATACCTAACATATATATGTTGGGAAATTGATAATTTTGTAATTAAAAGTGATATTTTTAGGCGATTTTTCATTTGTAAGAATATTCTTAAAAAAATTATCGTGTTACCATGACAACAACTTTAGATACTTCATGTTCGGAAAATACAATGGTTTTGTCAGCAAGGCGAGGGTTTCTGCATGCATGTATTTTCTAGTATATATATTTAAGGGGCATGGCAAGGTGAAATGTCTGCATGGCCTTTACACTGTTGATTTTTCTAAATTTTAAAAACGTAAGACAAACTAAAAATTGAAATGGTCGTTTCCGACGATCTAGATGAGAGAGGGTTACTAAAATTTGGCAATGAATGGAGGGGAATTTGAATAAATGAAAGCCCCTAACCAAATGAGGTGAATTTCAAAGAATACTGATTATCTTACCAAGAAATGCTTTTATAGATGTAGATGCATCAGTGACCAACTCGACCACTTTCACATCGTCTTGAAGACGAGCCAGGCTTCGCTTCACTGCTTCTTTCTCCATATTTGTTGAGATGAGGCCAACATGCCTTTTGTCCAAGATTTCAATGTCAAGAATATAACTGGAATTTACCTCTACCATGAAGTAGCATAGATTCTTGGCATTGAAGCCTGGGGAGTCACATTGACCATTACCACCAACAACAACATCCTGGCCTGAAAATTCAATGATTAGTTCTCTCCTCATCCAGCACCACCAGTCATTTATCTCTGGAATCAGATAGAGGCGTTGAAATCGGTAGTAGCTGGACTTGGACAGAAATTCCAGATTTAAAAAATTTGCCAAGTGTTTCATTTTTGCATAGTGGCTTCCAGATAGTATAATTGAAGCAGCAGCCTGGAGATTGTTGACAAAAATGTTATTGACTTCGCCTGAGGAACAAAACTTGTTCTTATGACCGAATGTACATGTAGAGGTCACAAAGAGAGCCATACCAACAAAGTGGTATTTTACAGTTGGTACAGCAGTACACCCAGGTGTCTGACATAGAGTTTTAAATACCTCAAGAAACAAACTAAGTGTGCAGACAAATTTTCTGTCCTGTGCCATTCTGTATTCTTCTTTAATAGCATACATGTCATCTCCTCTACTAAGTTTGCGGTGTGGCCCAAAGGGAATAAGGGAAGTGGGTGTGGCTTGTACCTGCTGCAATGTGGATGAGACATCCACATTATCATCAAAACGGGTCTCGTCATCAGGCATTTCGTACATACCAGCACCTTCATCTGCAGATTCAGTTGAATCGCTATCTATTGTGCTTTCAACATCACTGTATGTGGAACTACAACAAGAAAACCAGATATGACATTTAAAAAAGGTCTTATCTGGATGCACATAACTGAAAGTATATCAGTATATCTTCAACAGAAAATCCCTTAATATTTCCTAAACATACAGTATTTACTCAGGGGCGGATCTAGGGGTCGTCAAACCAGTCACGCGACTAACGTAAAAATTGCAAACTTAACTAAAGTCTTAACCAATAGTCCAGTTATTTTTTATCATGCAGCGACACCTTATAATAGTCCAGTATCTATTATCATCCAGCGCTAGCAATTAACATTCCAATCGAACTGTAGTCCAGTGATCAAATTTCATACAGTGGCTGAGCCGACGAGCTTAGTCAAGTCAATGAGCAGCTGACATACGCAAAGTCGGTCAGTCAAAAAGTCAAAATCCAGTGTTTTGATTGGTCTAGATGCTTATTGCCATGGAAACAAAACATTTTTTTCGATTTTGACTGATCTGTTGGGAGTTCTGACCGATTTACAAAAGTCAGGGGCACCCCGTTAGTCGGAATATCATTAATATTTGACGCGTGCTAAAGTCTTCCCGATCGCGCACTCATTCGAAGTGTCATGTTGGAGCTCTACGGAAAATTCGGAAATGTCTGCTGCTCCAGTCCTTGTAGTATTCGCGAATTGGTTCAATCCGCATTTGCGGTGAATGATTTAGCTGTCTTACAAGACTGTTGCGCTGATCTTGGGAGGAAAATCAACGCTAAATGTCGGAGAGTTCGATTCAGTGAGCAGTTGCTAGGCGCCATGAGTAGCACGAACTACAGTTTGACTGTTTGAGTAGAAGTATTGTCGCCGAGATCTTTATTCTGAAGTGCAATAAGGTAAATTTAATGTGATATGTAAATTTTATTTCGTTTTAGATTTAGACAGCTTAACAATATTTATAAGCGAACAAGATGCGCACCATACATATGTTAAATTGTAACTTGAATACGCGTATCTTGATTTAGATTTAGCTATGAGTTTTGATTTACACAACAAATTTGCATATTTCTAATTCTGCGTTTGAAGGATCGTCAGAACTCAGAAGGCTATTAATATGGAGGATAACCTATATAAATGCATTAATGTAGTATACATAGGATATATAGGGTCAGGTTTTATACATGAATGTCAAGACTTTAATATTGATATATGTTTATTTGAGTAATATGACACTGTAGTGATTACTATAGTCAAGTGATCAATGACTCAACAAGGCAACAAAAATGAGTGTAGTACTATCATGAGATAGTTAAACATAATACTAGCAATCCGTAATTTGATGAAATGAAACATCTTCCACAATTATCACATTTTTGCAAGTACTTCTCCTTCACTTTTCCCTAAGGAGCGAGTTGTGAGAGTCTGTCAGACTGATAGTCGCTATAATTATCTCCCATTTGATGAAGTTAATCTTTTGTTGAAGCTGCATTCAGAGTGATGCAAATTGCATTTCTGAGGTTTAAAAATATAAAATTTCCTGGGGGGACAGACCCCCTTGGTGCCTCGCGCAATCGCCGCTCGCAAAACTACATTGTACATCCGAAAACTTTGACTAACGTACGAAAAATCCTGGATCCGCCCCTGTATTTACTTGTAAACCTCATTCATTTTGACATTCTAAGGCTTATATTTAAGAGGCAGTCTCTGTAAGAACCTCATGACCTCTTTGGATCAAGAAATAGATTTCTCTCAAACTTGGAACTTGAGATTGCCTTTATAAGGGTTGCTTCAAAATGCATCTTGTTTTCAGTCTAACTGCATTTTGGCAAAGTTCCACGGGGGTCAAGTTGAAGGCTAAAATTATGATTTTTGCTGTTTCTCAATAGTGGATTTTTACTGATTTTTAAAGCTCTCTACATCAAACAAAAATAATGATAAAACTAAATCCTTCCACACAATAGTAGCTTTATATGTCTTAAGTAAAAATATATCTACAAATTTTTCAAATATGTTTTCTAAATATAGAAATGACATCATTCATGACAGACTAAAATAGAGATTTCCAAGTTCCTTAAAAATTGTTGAAATAAAACCCCTAAAATTCAAAAGTTAGACTTGCCATGAATGTAATATTATTTGTATGGTGAGATTAAAGGTTGGTCTTACATAATGTAAAATTAAATATTGCGGCCTGTAAATTCTGGGGGTACTACAGGCCAACAAATAATCAACATTTTCGACTCGGGAGTTTAGATCAAATAAGAATGTTCACCGTTTACTATAAACTCTGCTTTCAAAGACCGAGATTTTATTTATTATTTTGACCTAGAACAGTGATAACATTCGTTTGACCTTTGCTGTTGTCTAAAGTCTTTTAGGGAAATGCACTGACACAGGCATTTCCCGTTATGTATGGACCGTATTGTATAAATAATAAAAATTTTCTAGCTGAATATAAACAAAACAAGTTATAAATTTGCAACAGGTAAAGATGTCCGTTAGTCAACAAATTATCGAACATCGATTTACTTTGAAGATTTATTGGAGCGATTATAGAATACCCGTCCACTTTTGAATTTTGATAGTGTTTGGTAACTATTATATTTCAATGATAGGGGGATACAGGGATACGCAGTCATTAAAATGAGGTAATTATTCGAGTAGTTTAAAAGGAGAATTGGTAACTATTATATTTCAATGATACGGGGATACGCAGTCATTAAAATGACGTAATTATTGGAGTAGTTTAAAAGGAGAATTGGTAACTATTATATTTCAATGATACGGGGATACACAGTCATTAAAATGACGTAATTATTCGAGTAGTTTAAAAGGAGAATTTGTAACTCTTATATTTCAATGATACGGAGATACGGGGATACGCAGTCATTAAAATGACGTAATTATTCGAGTAGTCTAAAAGGAGAATTGGTAACTATTATATTTCAATAATACGGGGATACGAGGATACGCAGTCATTAAAATGACGTAATTATTCGAGTAGTTTAAAAGGAGAATTTGTAACTCATATTTCAATGATATGGGGGATACACAGTGAATAAAATGACGTAATTATTCGAGTAGTTTAAGAGGAGAATTGGTAACTATTATATTTCAATGATACGGGGATACGGCAGTGAATAAAACGTCATGAAACGACAATTTATTTGGAAATCAAAATTGAAACAAATAGTTAGTTTTACGAGTATATTTGATGAAAAACGTATATTTATAATACATGGAACATTTATAATGTATTAAAGAACCTTAGAATATGTAATTCTTTATTACTCATTTGGCTGCTCCTCATTTAGCAAAACTTGGCGTATTAAAAGTTGCTTTATGTTCTGGGTTATGGCACTGTGACATTGACGGCTGTACTTTTCTTCGTATTGGTCTTGGGTGATGAATGAGTTTGATGGCCATGCTTCAAAAGTATCGGGTCATTTCTTTACAAATACTGATATTGGTTTAGGCACTCTATACATGCATATTGTATAATAATTAATGTATAATTTGTGTAGGTTTACAAGATATAAAGTTTGAGTGCTAACTGAATGTATGTTTATGCGTTAGATATGAATTAATATATGCATGCATCAGTGGTGCATCGTTTATCTGTGTGCGTATTAAAAAATACAATAACAGGTGCATGATGTTTTTGTATGGTAGTATTTTGATAGTGTTTGGTTTGGGGGGATTTCTGTGCGGGTTTATTGAGAACGAGAAATACAATATACTGATGTCTGATGAGTAATATTTTTTGCGGAGTTTATTGAGAACGAGAAATACAATATATGAGTCAAGTAATACAACAGATATATGAGTAATATTTTATGCCGAGCAGTTTATTGAGAAAGAGAAATACAATATACTGATGAGTAATATTTTGTGCGGGGTTTTATTGAGAACGTGAGAAATACAATATACGAGTAATATTTTGTGCGGGGTTTATTAAGAACGAGAAATACAATATATGAGTAATATTTTGTCCGGTGTTTATTAAGTATTTAAGAATGAGAAATACAATATATTTATAACCCCTTATTATTGAAAATAGAATGTAGATTAATTATTTGATTAACGATTCCCCGTTTATTTAAATACCGAAACACTCGAATAATTACGTAATTTCCTTCACTGCATATCACCGTATCCCCGTATCATTGAAACTTACTATTTATCCAGTCCCTTTATTTAAAAAACCCAAACACTCGAATAATTACATCATTTCATGATTCACTGCGTATCACCGTATCCCCCCAAAATAGACAGTATCAGAAGTGGAGTAGTTTTATATTTTAAAAGTCAAGAGAAAAGTACTCCAATTTTAAATTAACTAATACAAAGATATGCCTCGAACGACAACCTTGTCATTGAATGACCACGATTGTCAGTAGACTTACTATTTGACTTTCGTCGATATCGTAATCATTATTGTAGACACAATGATTACTCCATTTTGTTATTGTTATGGCGGAAGCTGCTGACCAGCCAAATAATTCGGCTGTCAAATGTTGGCTCGTCGCATTATTAATCCGCACCCCCCCCTATTGAGGACATCCATTTTTGGTCCCCCCCCCTCCTCCCCTGGAATTTCCAGATATTTTAAGCGAATTTTTAGCCTCCCCTGTGGAATTTCCGCAGATTTTTATTGAATTTTAGCCACGCATGCCCATGGAATTTCCGCAAATTTTTTATGATCTTTTAATCCATCCCATGGAAATTCCTTGACAGTTTTTGATCTAGCCAATGGAAATTCCGTACTGATTCTTTGATTAGTAGCTATCCCTTGGAAAATTCCTTGCTGATTTTTATCCTATCCTTTGGAATTTCTTTTCCATTCTTGACCTCCCATGGAAATTCCATACGTTTTACTCATTTTTCTTACCTACCCTCTGGAATTTCCGCAGATTTGCTTTAAAATTTGGACCCTCCCATGGAAATTCCTTCATTTTTTGTTCATTTTTGCAGGGGGCCATTGGAAATTCCACATGTCCTCAATACGGGGGGTGGATTAATAATGCGATCAGCCGTTGTAGCCTTGGAAGATTTTGCCTCCATCAAACAAAGATCATGATAAACCTACATCCTTCCGAAAAATAGTAGCTTTATATGCCTTAACTGACAAAGTATCTATAAATTTTTCTGATATATTTTCCAAATATTGAAATGTTTATGTATTTAGAAAAATTATATTTAGTCCGTTTCATTCTTGACGGAGCAAAGCTTAACATTATTTCCGGACATGCAAATATTTTAAATAAACACATTTTAATATTAAAGATATAACAATTGCCCAAGAGCTTTTAGCTCATCAAGGGGCTCTTGTTCTATTTACAGGAATTTGGTTGCAAGTAGGTGGTAAAAATATTATGTCAATTTAAAATATAACCGGACAAATTAGTATAACCAAACATTAGAAATTTTTAGAATTGGGAACAATTTCATAACTTTTACCAAACATTGACAAACTTTTGCCAAGTTTGACCTGCAGTTTCGAAAGCAAACAATTCGCGACATGTTGCACATGTTTTTGACAGCCGAATTATTTGGCTGATCAGCAGCTTCCGCAATATAGCAATAACAAAATTGAGTTATAACAATGGAGGAATGACTAGCATTGCCTGTTGACAAAAGAAGCAAGATTTTATACATATGAGACTGTGTCTAAAATAATCATAAGATGTCGAAAGTGATTAATTTAAAACCCTAAAGAATAATGGCAGCTGACGAATGTCAAATAATATGTCAACTGACAATCGATTCATTGATCGAGGCATATATTATCTTTGTATAAATTATATTGGGGTAGGTTTTCTCTTGACTTTTTAAATAATCTTCAAAGTAAATCGATGTTCAATAATTTGTTGACTAACGGACATCTTTACCTGTTGCAAATTTATAATTTGTCTTTGTTTATATTCAGCTAGAAAATGTTTATTATTTATACAATACAGCCCATACTTAACGGAAATGCCTGTGTCAGTGCATTTCCCTAAAAGACTTTAGACAACAGCAAAGGTCAAACGAATGTTATCACTGTTCTAGGTCAAAATAATAAGTAAAATTTCGGTCTTTGAAAGCAGAGTTTGCAGTAAACGGTGAACGTTCTTATTTGATCTAAACTACCGAAAGTCGAAAATGTTGATTATTTGTTGGCCTGTAGTACCCCCAGAATTTACAGGCCGCAATATTTAATTTTACATTATGTAAGACCAACCTTTAATCTCGCTATACAAATAATATTACATTCATGGTAAGTCTAACTTTTGAATTTTAGGATTTTTATTTCAACAATTTTTAAGCAACTTGGAAATCTCTATTTTAGTCTGTCATGAATGATGTCATTTCTATATTTAGAAAACATCTTTGAAAAATATGTAGATACCTTTTTACTTAAGACATATAAGGCTACTATTGTGTGGAAGGATTTAGTTTTATCATTATTTTTGTTTGATGTTAGAGAGGTTTAAAAATCAGTAAAAATCCACTATTGAGAAACAGCAAAAATCATAATTTTAGCCCTCAACTTGACCCCCCTGGAACTTTGCCAAAATGCAATTAGACTGAAAACAAAATGAAACAAACCTTATAAAGGCAATCTCAAGTACAAAGTTTGAGAGAAATCTATTTCTTGATCCAAAGAGGTCATGAGGTTCTTACAGAGACTGCCTCTTAAATGCTGACCGTATAACAATGATATATCATACTTTGAATTATTGTCCCTTTCCATGTTTTCATCAGCATTCAATTCCTCAATCACTGACTTGGTAAGGTCATGAAAACTGTAAGTAGAATGAAATTATTTAAAAATAAATATAGACACATTTTAGCTGCTGTAAACAAACTGCATATTTTTTAAAAGTAATAAAACCAGATGTCAATTAAAAATACGACTATAAGTAGTACCTGACATCCTGGTCATCATCACTGTCATCAGTGGTTAACTCGTCATCCGTAAACATTGAAGTGTTCAGCATTTTGGATGAGTCTAATGGTTCACTACTCAAACTAGATATTTATAAAAATAAATTTTACCCAACATAAATGACAGTTCATTCAGTTGAATAAATCTTTTATATAATATAATTTATGGTGTAGAACTTGAAACATTACTGCATTGAACTTGTTAGTCTGGTGACTGTGCAAACATTAAAACCCCATAAAAAAGTCAGTGTATATAATTATTACCTTTCATGAAGAGATGTGTCAGCCTCCATACAAATTGACATTGCCATTTGCTGTCCTTCCACAATTGGTGACACATTACAGGATGGCATGATAGTCTCAAGATCTTTCAATGGAGTAGATGCCTCCCAGTCTAAAAGTTATTTGTTTTTCCTTTTTATTTTGCCTTTAAAATATCAAATGTACTGGGCATTCACTTTTAATGTTATTCTTATGAAGAAAAAAACATCACAATTCACAAAGCAACCACACTGTCACTGTACGTACTCAACAATCAACATTCAAAGTGTTTCATCACTTATTTTAGCTGTTTATATATTAGAATGAATTCAGGTTACCCGGAATAATGCCAGAAGTCTGTGGCAAATCATCTACTTCACTGCCAAAAGCATGCAGTTGGTCACGTTTTGGTGCAGCCATTCGCTTTTCTTGTCGGGATTGATTTAGGTCCGCTCTATAAACGACCAGAAATATAGCCAAGCTCTTTATAAATATGATATGTATCCATAAACGAAACAAGTATGAATTACTCTGCTGTATTTTTACCTTCTACGATACTCCAAGGACAACAGATGGGATGCGAAATCGCTGTCGCTACATCTTTGGTACCCAGCTTCGTTTTTGCTTCCCTCCATGCCAGAAATACACTCAACGATAAGTATACTCGTTTATTTTGGCTGCTAAAGTTTTCTGAGCCCGGATACTTTCTTTTTTTGCCGGAATTATCGCGCTTTCCGCCGTGCGTTCCCACACGAGCGGACGCCATCTTGGATTTGTTCAACTTGAAAAAACCGCCTGTTCTTTCAAGTTTTATGTATGCGCAGAAGAGATGCGCACGCGATGACACTGCTCCTTTAAGTACTTAGGTGAATATGATGTTTGTGATGTTACTTTGAGTATGCATCCACACCGGGCAAGCTGAAAAGTTTGCTTGTCCACGGTGGGAATCGAACCCGCGACCTTTGGTTCGATTCATTAAAAGTGTCATTTATTTTTTGCCTTTTTGTAAAAAACCAATGGTTAACATGGCTAACCTGAGGCAAGCAACGCGAGCCTGCGTTCAGTGCAAGAAAAAGGTCTGTTAATTATAATGAAAAGTAATATGATATATACATAGAGCAGGTTAATTGCATCAAAAATTTACAAGTGTACAAAATATATTTTTGTTTTTTTAAGGAATCTTGAAAATGGGCTCTCCTTCAGAAAGCTCGGCATCACGTGCGATTATTGCTTTGATTGGAATTGCAACAATCCTTGGTAATGCACTTGTCCTCTGGGCTTTTTACAGAAGACGAAATAGATTCGTGAGAACTGCATTTGACATATTCATAATCAACTTAGCTGTGTCCGATTTACTCACTGGAATTTTTGTCCTCTTCGGTCGGTTTGTTTTTCAGCCTCAGATCCCGGAAAACTATACAAGTGCAATGACGTACTGTTATCTATTATGGGGAGGTTTTATCTCATTCGGCTGCGGATATGTGTCTATTTACACATGTTTGGTGTTGACAATCGAGCGTTGGCTGGCGATAATGAAACCTCATTTCTACCAAAGAGTAAAAGCGAAACATGCAAAAGTTGCCGTGATTCTTGTCTGGTTCTGGGCTTTCTTTATAAACGCCACCGTTTTCTTTACCATCAAAGCAGACGTTGATAGAAGATCTTGCTTCTGGGTGGAGCCTGAAACAGGAAGAGCCTTTTTCGCTTTTGTTGATATTACAATGACATCTGTTTTACCCTTTTCGGTTATTCTCATTCTCTATGTTCACATTCTCTGCAAAATTCGTAAAAGAAATTGTGTGAATGGAACGAAGGAAAATTTCAAAAGAAGATTAACCATCATTGCTCTCGCAGCATCACTTGCTTTGATCGTCGGATGGTTGCCAACTGATATCAGCTACATGCTGCGATACACAAATGTTTGAGGAAAGCATCTAGGAGGAGTTGCTCATTTATTTTCGTAATGTTGGCATTGAGCAATAGCTTTATCAATCCAATCCTGTATGGAATTTACAGCTGGAAGTTTAGACATGAATACAAAGAAATGCTTTATTTGGTATTCTATTCTCTTTGCAAATTGTTAAGATCTAGTTAGTAATGAGGATCGAGGAGCAAGTTACTTGTGATACTTGGAACAACTGTATACGATTTAAATATTTTCTAAATTTTCGCAATTTACAATCATTTTATAACACTATACACAGAACAGAAATTTGAAGACATGGGATAATATACAGATTTTCAACCAAGTAGAAGAAAATCGGTGAAGGTAGTTATTCGCTGACAAATTAATGAACAACATTTATAAACAGACTATAGTAAACATTCGGTTGATTGTATTGTATATATAGGATTAATTTGGATTGAATTGGATTTTCGTAGCCGTGAATTCCAAATTTGAAAGCAATTTTCGCACACTCAGGTATATTTGCCCCAAAACCCAATGTACACAAAAAACCTCATGCTTAATTTAAATGCGTTTTATACAAGACAACGGTTGTTTCATGTACCAGTGTGAAAAGGCAATTCAATAAATAATTTTTCTTGGATGGAATTACTGGTAATGGGCCGATATCGACAAAATATTCGATATCGTCGATACTCGGCCAGGGTCTGCACGAAAAGAATCGATTGTTTCGATACCGCCTGTGCCTGTGAAGTTTTGATCATTGGTCAGCGGAAACTGGTGATGTTGACAGACGAGCGAAAACAAGTATCGAGTAAAAAAAAACACAAAAAAAACAAACAAGTAAAACAAGTATAAAAACAAGTAAAACAAGTATCGAATTTGGAATCATATATGAGTAGAGTGCTCAATACCGTAGTAGAGCTAATAAGATTAGAAGCCAAACTTGAATTCCTTCATATGAATTTTATTTCACATGGAATTACTTCATATGAACTTTTTTTCAGTGAAATAAAGTTCATATAGTGGTTACTTTCATCCTGCTCATCAGCACTACACTGATGAGGCCCTGTAGTTATATATATATATATATATATATATATATATATATATATATATATATATATATATATATATATATATATATATATATATATATATATAT
>CACRXK020011829.1:0-15836 GCA_902702795.2 Paramuricea clavata
TTACTGTGGCGGCTATTGTTAACACTCGTATTGATAAAATTTGCAAGCGATTGTTTTTATAATATGTTGTGTGAATGTAAACTGCCAGAAGAATACGACAACATGATTTTATGCGATCTCTGTGATGGTTCCACTTTAGATGTGTAGAATATGACACTAGTCTAAGTACCTCAAATGAGTGGTTATGCAGACTGTGCAGTGTGCACACTACCAGCTGCTAAGAAGCCTAAAATGTGTATGTAATTTTGTCTCCTTGTAATAAATAAATAAATAAATAAAACACAATAAATCTTTTCAACTTGCAATCGTTTTGTTTGTAGATCAAAAATTCAAAATTTATATGGGGGGGGCGAAATTCCTAAAGGGGGGCGATATTCCTAGGAGATTCGCCCCCCTGGGGGGCGATATTCCTAGGAGATTCGCCCCGGGGGGGGGGGGCGAATATCCTAGGAATATCGCCCCCCTTTTGAGAGGGGGCGAATCTCCTGGGGGGCGAATCTCCTGTGACACCGGCACAATCCGAAAAAGTCGGGCAAATTTCTTTCCGCCCCCCTAATTTTTTCCTTCCCGTAAGCCCACGGATAGGGACGAGTTTGACATTAGATACCTAGTCGTGAAGGGCTTGGGTGGAAACGTCCGCGCATATCCTGCTGCGCTCTTCACTTTAGTTCGAAGTTCGAACGCGTAATATCAAGAATTTTTGTTAAATATTCAGTTTGGCATTGCCGATCACTTACACGCGTTTTTCTAAAACAGAAATTATTTAGCAAAAGCGGTGTTTGAGCGAAAACTGGAAATTTAGAGCATTTTTCGACGCACGATGTTTACACACGACTTTTTACCCACGACACACGACCAAAACTCAAACTCAAACTCCTGCCTCGTACCCAGGCGCTTACATGAAGTATTCAGGTAGGCATCCGACGCGCGAAGGGGCTGTTGGGAAGGGTTCAAGTGCACTCTTCCCATCAGCCCCTTCGCCATCTCTCCCCACTACAATACTTCATGTAAACACGTCATATGGGCATCACTGTTTTTTTACAAAGAAACTGGGTACGAGGCAGCTCAAACTCGGTAAACTGATAACGATGCGAATAAATCACTACTTAATTAGTTTGGAGGTTTTAGATGTCATCACAGATGTCATTTGCTTGCTAAAACGCACTTTGATAAAGGGTTAGGATACAACGCTGATACGGATGGACGTCTGGACGGATCGATGACAGACAGACGGACGGACGGACGGACGGACGGAAGGACGTCAGTTTCATCCAAAATGCAGATGATGGACATGGTTCAGAAAACGTTTTCATAAAGGCATGGGTAAAACGCGTTTTGGGCTATGACTGTTAAATGACGTTTAAACGAGAACATGCAAAATTGAGCGCGTAGTGAGCTGTTTCCATCACCTTAATTAAGTTAATTAGACACCATTTGGCATGTGGTGAATATCACAAAATTTGACTGTTGAATACACAACCCAAGGCGGCTCGCTACACTTTTTTAAAAATTAGAGATTTTCTGATTTGGATATGAATTTGTGAAGAATTATTATTTGTTTAAACTACAAAGACTATTTGACTTGTGTAACATAATAACTAAGGAGTTCGGAATTTTTAAAAAACTACTCCTAACTACCGTTGCTATGGCAACAATGACGTCGCAACATGGCGGATATTTTCTATTTAAAGTAATTTAACTCGAAAAAAACTTCGGTGACCCCCATTTCTTATTTCATAAAATGATTTATTTTAATATTTTGAATTATTTTCATGATTAAAAAAAATTAATAATGGAAAAAAAAATTATTACGAATTTTCACATTTTCCTATCTTGAAAACTTTCGGCATGACAGAATTTTTTTAAAATCATGAAAATAATTCAAAATACCAATAGAAATCATTTTATAAAATAAAAAATGGCGGTCACCGAAGTTTTTTTCGAGTTAAATTACTTTAAACATAAAATATCCGCCATGTTGTGACGTCATTGTTGTCATAGCAACGGCTGTTAGGAGTAACTTTTGAAAATTCCAAATCATTGTTCCGAACTCTTTAGTTATTGTGTTATGCCAGTCAGATAGTCTTCGTTTTTAATTAAACAAGTAATAATTGTTCAGAAAATCATATCCAAATTAAATCCGAAAATCTTTCATTTAAAAAAGTGTAGGGAGCCACCTAAGCCTAGGCCGTTTTCCATTTTAATCGTATATCGTACGGTACCGAAGGCGAAGCGTATTTCTTTGTATCCTGAGCACCAAGAAAGATTAATGCATGAGTCAATTCCTGGAGTAACCATCCCCCCCCCCGGGAATTTGCCCGATAGACAGTTCACGGGGGTCGGGAATTTGCCTTTCATACATGTGCACGGGGGCCGGGTATTGGAGGACCCTGGGGATTTGACAAATGGTTGACCAAAATCCCACCCACAAATTTTAAGGCAGCAATACCTAGTTTCAGGCACGCATGTGGGCGCGCTGATCGTATTTTGCGCCCTCGTGGTCAAGGTGGCGTGAAATTTATTGTAAGAATAAGCGAAAATTATACCCTGTGCCATGCAAATTTAAATACAACTATTAAAGGTTTATGTTTTATAATATTCCATTGCAGTTTAATACTATAATGTTATTAAATGACTATGATTATATGCCATTAAAAGTTTAATTAACTTTTACAGTCGATTTCACGAAACTTTGACCACAAATTTTCCGAACTTCGTTGCGAAGTTCACAAGATTGTTGCGAAGTTCAAAAGTTCATAATGAGATTTACAAACCAGTTCGTAAACTACGCATTTGATTGGCTTCTTTTACTTCACGGACCAATCAGGGACTTTGTTTACAAATTGGCTTGTGAATTCCAATATGAGCTTCCGAACTTCGCAACGAACTTGCGAACTTCGGAACATTTGTGGTCAAAGTTTCGTGAAATCGACTGTAAAATCGTCCCCGGGGTGGGGCATTTTCCACTCTCAGCTTGCCCTGGGGCCGTGCATTAGTCTTCAAGTTGTGTCCCGGCACCCGGGCATTTACACTATCATAACCAATCAAATCAAATGCCCGGGTGTGTTCCCGGGGGGGATGGTTACTCCTGGAATTGACTCAGTCATAAGACATAACGCCGGAATAGGCAAAACAGTGAATCATGACATTACAAAAAAATTACATGTCCGCAGAGTGTGCATTTTGCTTTTTAATGAAACTTAAAAATTCAAGGTACTTTTATATAATTAAGAGTCAGTTTCTCTATTTAGCCGAACAGCAAACAAAGATTCGATTAGTCAGTTCTGTGTACGGCTTGACTGCCAAGCTTTCTCAAGGTCTCAACTTGCTGGACGCGGGTATACCAGGGTATATCTAACGGGCTAACAACAGCAACAATAAAATTCTCAATCGTACCACGAAGAAGGCGATGTAGCTCAGAAAACAACGCCACTAAAAATAAGACTTTTGCCGGCGAAGCCAGTTGGCAGAACATCTTGGCTGTCAACAACAAGCTTTCGAATAGATGACTAGTTTGGCTGTTCTTTCAGCGTCGTGTGTCCAAAATTCGTCAAAGATTTTGATCTGATAAAGACCTTTCAAAATACTATTTGCTTGATTTATTTTCTGCCATAAAGCATAAAAGAAAAGAAATTCGAAGAAATCGATAATGGATTTGTTACGTACGTTTGACCTTTATATTATTATTATTGTCCCCTTGAGCCCTTGATCGGGCTATTTTTAAAACTGTTGTTTATGTGAACTTGCAACCAATCAAAATCTTAGGGCCTGAACTTCAGGTTAAATCTACAGGCACGATGATTTATATTTGAAGTATTCAAGCGCCAACAGCGGTATATATTTATTATATAGTTTTCTTTGTTTTTCTTCATTTTAAATACTACTACTGTATTTCTGGACCGCTCGGCCCCTCCAGGTAATGAAAATTTATACTATTAATACGCGCAAAAAATTACGAAGTGACTATATGACCGGCAGCCGGTCACGGTTTATCAAATACTATAAATGGCCGGCAGTCTAGTGACTATTGTTAAAGTTGAATTTTTATAAGATAAACCGATCCCCAACCCCAAACCCTTCTCTAACCCTAACTCCTAACCTTTTGAGAGTTAGAAAAGTCGGAAAAAAGTTTAAAAAATTTTAAGAAAAAATTACCAGAACCCGCCCGCCTCACAAAATGAACCAATTTCATTGCTCGACATATACAAGTGATCTATGGTCACAACCGCTAATTACAGACGTCTGGTATTTCTATTATTATATTGGAACGAAACATTATTTCTTTTTTAAAGAAATATTTTCTTGTTGCCGCTATGATTACACACATGCAGTAACAGTTTGTACCGACATTAGATATACTGTACGAAACATATTATCAAACACGTGGAATAATATTTATCTTCCTTGATATTTATGCGCTAACGAACGACACTGAAATTAACGTTCGTAAATCGAGCTGGCGCTTCGCGTTCATACATCCCAACGAGAAACGCCGGGCAAAGAAAAAATTTACGCTACGAGGCAATGATGAGTAAATAAAATTGTTATTTTAAAACTGTAATCATTCTTTTGAGATAAAAATATAAAGCGAAGAAGTAAAACGAAAATTCGACTTTGCTGTTTGCAAATGCAACGAACTGACGAAGCTCTCTTGGGAGCATTTTAAAAACTGTTGCCTCCCTGGCCTGAAGAGTCAAGAAAACGTAAACAATGCAAGGAGCCTATATCAGAAGACCAATAATTAATATGGACTATATCATACCGTACCTTAATAAATCTAGAAATGAATCGACAGAATCGCGTTCGATATTGCCGGATGCTTTATTTTCTTCATTAACACCAGTGCCAGGTTTAATTATGGTCGCAAGAATTAAACCAAGTATTGCCGAAGGTATTGTGGTTGTTATATAATAGATCATGGTTCTCTTGCCCAGGCGACCAGCACTTTTGATATCGATATCATTCAATGCAACAATGATGCTTGAGGTTATCAATGGAATTACGATCAATTTCAACATTCGTATGAAAAGTTCGCCAGGAAATTTTATATACATAGCGAGTCTTCGAGGTGAAGGATCTTCAGAATTCTGAACAAGATCATGACATAAGATACCAATAATACAACCAAGCACGACACCAACAAGAATGCTCAATAATAGGCAATGTGATTTGAGAAGGTTTAAAATTTTTGACCGGTTTGTCCGTTCCATCGTTTACGTAGCAAAATATATTAAATAACTTGCTATTTCAGAGCTCGTTCGCGTGTATTTCTGTGATCGCAAATAAACAGTATCAGCTTTGTTTGTTTGATCACAGCATAGTGAATAGAATCTCACAAGATGGGTTTACTATTGGTCGAGGGTAATATCTCGAGGGTAATAGGTCGTGGGCAATGGTAGAAAGTTGATCGTAAAAATATGAGATTTTGAGTGATTTTGAGTGATTTCCGAGAGCTAGGAGGAGATTTAATCCCAATGTCAATGTTTTAGCCCTATTGTTGAACCCACAGGGCAGTGAATGCTGCCTTGGTATAGCATTGTTCCCAAATCTTTAATATTTAAAAACCAAGAATAAGAAATATTTGTAATGAATAGGTCGACTCAAATTACAATTAGATTCGGCACATTGACACCCATATTTTATACATCAACATTTTCAAAAACGACCAGGGGTTAAAGGGCAATGAAAATAGTGAGAGACAATAGTTAGGGGCTGATTACATGGACCGGGCCAGCCCGGTTAACCGGGCTGAAAAATGTCACGAAAATCTTCCTTGGGCCGCAAAATGAGTTTTGAATCAGGTTTAAGATGATTTTGCATCCATAATAAACCAATTATTTACCGCAAAATTATTTTAGGCGAGTTTTAAAACCACAATAAGGTCCTAAACAAACGAGTCAGCCCGGTTAACCGGGCCAGCTCGGCACCATGTAATCAACACCTTAGTCACATTTAATATGTGTGATTGTGCGTCTCACTAAATTTGCGTGGTTAATAATGTTTATCAAAGAAGGAAAGATATATACGCACTGCCTTGAGATACAGTACGAGTATAAATACAAATGACAATTAGCATTTTTAAATCCTAAGACATAATTAAATCATATGGCACATCGTATTTCGGCCGCGTTCACTTCTTGGCGCTTCGCTGCGTAATCTGCGTTATATTGATTCGGAGAATGAGGAAAACGTTTGGCGACAGAGTTTTTGCCAAGGCTGGTCCATTCTTGTGGAACGAACTTGTGGGGCGTCGACAGTGGAACTTTTAAAATCAGACTTAAGACCTTTAAAAAAGGCATTTTATCTTTAAATATAATAGTAAATTTTAAATTTGTATACAGGGTGTCTAAAAAAACGCTATGGAAATTCAACAGGCTGTCGTGCATCCTCAACTTTGCTAAACAATTCAATTTTTACATAGGACGAAAGAGCTGTTATTTAGCTTTTCAATGATACCTTTTTTAAATCGTAACGATGAGAAATGGCCACATTACCCACATACTCGTCGAATAAAAATTGCCGGTCGAAATCGCATTCTTCCACCGTTGGGAATTGAAAATAATTAATTATGCAAAGTTAATCTGCTACAAGCTATTTGTTTCGTAAAACGTTTGAATACGAATGTTCAGTGGTTATTTGAATCATATTTAATGCAATGATGGACGTTCTTATCGTCTCACTAAGACGACGATTGACGAGTTGAGCTCATTTTAGATAATTTAACATTCAACTTTAATTCCCTCTTGGGAATTGTCTATGTTTCGACAGTTTCGTTTCCCATGCAATTCCCAACGGTGGACGAATGTCAGAATGTGATTTCGACCGGCAATTTTTTTTGACGAGTATGTGGCCATTTCTCGGTGTTACGATTTAAAAAGAGTATATCATTGTAAACCTAAATAATTGTTCTTTCATCCCATGTAAAAATTGAATTGTTAAGCATAGGCGTACGGGAGGGTGGGGCTGGGGAACTGCAGCCCCCCCCCCATTTTTTGAGAATTTATCTATTCGGGCAAAAATTGTCTTGTCATTCGGGCAACGACGGTATGGTGATTAGACGAATATATTGATCCATAAAGCGGAACAGAAGTATTATTTCAACAAGTTCAATTTTTACAGGTTTAATCATGCACTGTAAATCTGTAATGGCAACGTTTGTGTATATTTATTAGAGGGGGACATTGGGATTTACGGTATGGCGGTATTAGCTTATTTTTCTTATGGTATTTCGGTATTTTACTTGAAAAATTGCGGTATTACGATATTGGAAATCTTGCGGTACACGATATTTGCAATTTTGGACTCAAAACTGTGGTAATTGCCAATATTTGCTTGCGGTATTACGGTATTGAATACCCCCTCAATCCCCCTCTTATTACTACCATAGATCGCATAGCTGGATTCAAGCATGTTGCATCAGGTTAAACTTTATTATTCAAAATTCCGAGGTTGGAAAAAAAAAATGAAAAAGGTCAAGTGCTCTAACTTAATCGGATTTGGTTTTGATTTTTACGCACATACCACAGACGTAAATCCCAGTTTGCAGAGTGTGTCATGCGCGATATTATTTTTGAGTAAGTCATTGTGTACGCCAAAATGTCATGTGTCACACCGAATGAATGTTTTGACTACTGACTACAGTAAACGACGCTTTTCGCGTCTACACAAATAACACAATGGAAACAAAATTTATTTCAAATTCTCATAATATATATCTTTCAACAGAGTGCTATAAACAGTCAAACAGATATTACAACAACAAGGGCGAAGAATAGAAATAATTGTCAATTAATTAATTTCAACATCGTTACTACCATTTGCAAGCAAGCGCAAAACCCAAACTTTTTTTCGCGTTTGTTTACGTTTCAAACGTACACGATGGGCGGGTCAAACGTGCATGTTGAAACGTAACAACAATTAGTTTGAACCGCGAAATAGTCACGTTAATGTCCTCACCGTTTAATAAATATATATATATTGAGATATTTAATATAACGACACGCATAAGAACACAAGGTTTGTGGGGTTATGGAAGTGTGGGACAACTGCTCTATATACTGTATTTTTTATCTGCGAAGAGCTGGGTGCTGAGCGGTTCCCAGGGCATATACTCGTATTGAAAAGCTGGATCTTGGAGAAAGTCGATTAGGACATATACTGATTTGCAGCTGGGTCCTAATCTGCCCAAGACATATACTTTTACGGATTTTGAGCTGGGTCCTGAGTCGGCTAGAACATATACTCCATTTAGAGCTGGATCCTAGCCTGCCCTGCAAGACATATACTCTAAGCTGGGCCCTGGGAAAAAATTATCAGGGAAATATTTCTTAGAACACTGATCTGGCTCAGCACATATACTCATATGCAGAAATAGAGTGATTTTGTAAATGGGAATTGGCTGTATGCCAGGTTGCCAAATTCCGTAAAGAAAACGTGAGGTCTATGGTAAAATTGCGACCTCATACTAGAGCAATTGCCTCAAACACTTCATTCTTTATTTATTATTTTATTAAATACATAATAACATTGATATAACAGTCTAGTGAATGTCGATAAGCGTTTAATAACCAACGAAGATAATATTTATATATAGATCTAAATATAGTTCAATGTTCCCGAGAATTCAATATCACTCCCTAGGCGGGCCCATAACATACCGTAATTACTTCCAAGTATCACCTTTTACCATCTCGTTACATCAGGGAAAAGGCTGGAGCATGGGGTGGTTGGTGGGTGACTCTTTAAATCAGTCTTTACAGCTCGCAATCCAAGTAAGAATGATATAGGCAGATAAAGCTAACTCGGATATCTGCCCATGTTTAACTATAGTTTCATTGTTATAGTTATGACTAGGTCAAACATAGTGGTTTGGACAATAATTAATAAACGATACTGGGTGCAGTAGCCTACGGGTTTGGCAAGCAAATAATGAAAGTCTGTGGTAGAGTCTTCCTTTGTTTAGACAATATACTGTTATTTTCAGGGAGTTAAAATAACTCCCCTATTACTCCTTTTTAGTGGAGTTAAAATTTTAGGGCTACGTTAACCCCATTTCAGGAGTTAAAGTAACTCTCATTGAGGAGTAAGGGGATACGGGCGAATAATTAGTATGCAAAATTAACTCTTGATGGTGGAGTTATTCAGATATAACTCCATTTATTGGAGTTATTTGGTATAAAAGGCAAACAAAATGGCGTCGTGTTTTCGGCTTTTTTAATAGTTTTAACTCGGCCAGATTGCTTTCCTTTCTACTGCACTCAAGAAAAAACCCCGTGAAAATTATACGGGAGGTAGGCGAGAACTGCATTATTCATGTTTCAGGTAAGTGAACATATTTTACTTCGTGTTTAATATAAATATTCAGATGAGAGGAGTGACATTTTTGGTCACAGCAGCTCAATGACGCAGTCTTTTATTAGAACTTATTTTTATTATTCTGTGGTGATGTGTTGTATCATATTAAATTTAAACGTAGCAAGTACAAATTGTACACATTGTACTTGTCATACAGTACAATACAATCCACTATTATTAGTTAAAACAAGACATGACAGCTATGACAACACAAAATTCATTATATTTCATTACAGTACAACAAAGTATATAGTACAATTTTGCATCACACAGTACATTACAGTACAATATGCCTGAAAGTACAATGCACCAAACGACAGTACAGCACAATTTCGCATAGTTAAGATTACTGTAGCACAGTGAAGTACAGCCGAGTTTAAAACACATAAAAATTCAGTGCAGCACAATAGAGTTTGAGGTGATTAAGCTGGTTAACCCACATTAATGTAAAATACCCTCCCTTGAAAAGTAAAATTGTCTGGAATTAGACAAAGTAAAATACCAAAGTAGGATGCCATGGGCAATGAAGTGTTTAACACAACCCAGCCATTGACAGCCAATGTACTGTAGTGTTAGTAAATAGCACAGCATTAGTGCAACACATCACAAGTCTTATAACAGTCTTATTTTGGACATAATTGAATGAATATGCCTCACTGCTCAAGACAGTAATTAGCACTGCAGAGCAGATAGAAGAACATGGCTAAGCATATAACACCACAACAAGAATACAGAATGGTGCATGTACAGTACAGTACAATACAGTATTATAGTGCCATACCACAATATAGTATCAAGATTCTAAGTAGCATCTCACTTGATTGAATAATATAGTTAAAGGGTTTTGTAGATGGCAATTATCAAGTGGAAATTTATATATATACATTTATTTGACCTAACCATGAATAGCTACAAAAAAATGCAACTATATCCCATTGAGTGGCGATGCACCCCACTTTAGTATTTTAGTCTGTTTAACGCCAGACGATTTTGCTCATCAAGGCGAGTGCGCTGGCGCTTAATGGGTTAAATTAACTGTCCTATCTGCTCATGTGTCTAGTTAACTGGCCTACCTGCCCATGTGTCTAGTTAACCCATTGAGTGGCGATGCACCCTGATGCACCCTACTTTAGTATTTTACTCTGTCTAACGCCAGACGATTTTACTCATCAAGGGGAGAGCGCTGGCGCTTAATGGGATATAGTTGTCTGGCAAGAATCAAACCTGCGGCTCTGCTATTTCAGTGCAGTACTCTAGCCAACTGAGCTATATATCTCAGGCCAGTTGTTAAATAAGTTCATAATATTATATAGGTTACTGCCATATTAGGTTATACTGTAGGTAGTACATATATATATATATATATATATATATATATATATATATATATATATATATATATATATATATATATATATATATATATATATATATATATATATATATATATATTCCTGCCAGGGACCTATATTTGCATTTTTTGCAACTGTTCCTGTTTAAGTGTAATAAATATATATAAATTTCCACTCAATAATTTCCATTGACAAGACCCACAATATAGTATGTATGGCACGACAGTACAGTGTTGTACAGCATTTCACACAGTAAAGCATGGCTCAACAATATGCACCATGCCATGCCTTACTGTAGTGTGTAGTACATACTGTATCTCTATATTGTACTTACTGGTTCCTGATACTTTTAATATTGTGTTCTGCCAATCTGTCCTGTACTATGCGGTTCTGTATTATATATATATACTATATTGTGAGGCCATGCATACTACATTATTTTGCCCTATACTGTATTGTGCCATATTCTGTTTTCTTCTGTTTTGTGGTGGCATCTGTGTGAGCCATATAGAGTATGCTTCTCTTCTTTATAATGTACTATAATGTATTGTACTACTCTGCCATACTGGCATGTCTTGGGCTGCGGTACTGTACATTATAAAACAAAAGAATACAGAATGGCACAATAAAGTGTAGAGCAACACCACAATATATTAAATATGCAAGGCACCACAATATAGTATAAATATACAGCACCACACAGTAGTGTCAGAGTAAGTACACCATTGCTCCAATCAGTACTGCAGTATGTTGGCAGAACACAATATTGAAAGTATACAACTAACCAGTCAATATAGACATATAGGATGCACTACACATTACAGTAAGGCACTGCACAGTGCAGTTTTTACAAATGTAGCAGGTAGCACACTATTATAGAACAGTATGATTGCAACAATATAAAAGCCAGATCTCGAGCCAGATAGTAAACATGAAAGCATAATTGTATAAAAAAGCTTACAATGGGCAGTCAATAGGGCCCATTATCAAAAGATCGTATTATATCAAGAGTACTTACTTCCAGAGAGATTAAAATTGCGTCTCTCGCAGTGTGATTTTTTGTCCAACTTGCTGCATATTTCGCCGTACACGGACATATCACAAAATATATGAAATCTACAAATCCCAATAGCTGTTTACGTTTGCCAAGGAGACGCAAAGTGCCGGGGAATATTTCCCCGGTAGGTAGTTAGGAATCTGTCCAATTAGCATCCAGTAATCGACAAGAGTTCAATTTCCCGACCGGGATAATTATTTTACCGCTCTTTTCTTCAATTTTTTGTTGAGATTTTGTACTTTAGGTTTCAGCACAAAATTTTCTTGATTAAATGTGGATTTTTTACAGAAAAATGCCAGACGAGTACCGGTGTTCTGGTTTAGAATATATATTTGCAGGTAAGGTTGTGTCTTATGGACTTTTATGTTATATTTTTGGTATATTGCATTCAATTTTTTTCAAACAAGCCTGTGGCGGTTTCGCGTTTAAACAGGTTGAACACACGGCGACTGTCCAGGCTGTCAACATTTAAAATCCTTCTAGTGCAGATTGGAATAGTATTTCTTTCTTTTAAGACTGAAATGGACCTTCGGCAACTTTTACATGATGTGCCAAGCGAGTTTTTTCCAGAATGAAGGCAACCTTTCTTGAGAAAGACGGTTCAAAGACCAAGAGTCCAACTATTATTCAAAATAGCAGTTTACCCCACTGTCAAATAAACCAGGACGAAATCTGCCCTGTTTTTCACAAAAATTAGCTTCTGTTTGTGTATAAAATTTATAAAATGCAATACATTTATAGTCAAAAGAGGACAACCTTTGATGCGTGTTGAAGGTTTTATATTTTAGAATCTGATACAAGTTTTTTATATTATTCAGTAGAAGAAGAATTGGTCATAGCTTTCTTTGCAGCACCAGTGATGACTCGAGCTTCAAATAATTAAGGTGAAAAACTATTATTTTTATTCACTGTAGAGTATAAAGCTATGGTATCTTATGGGGCCTGGATATGTATTCCCTTGCAAATTTTTCCTTTTTCCCCCACAAAGATTTCACCATGTTTCCTTGTTTTCCCAACTTTATGGTCCCTTGTTTTTTTATCAGTTTTTTTCTTTGAATTCTGATTGCAAAATATGCATTGTTCACTGGTTTCCTAAAACCAGCCTTGGGAGACCCTCAGTACAGTCTCACAATTATTTGGTGTTAAGAATTTTAGGACCCAAAGGCAACTGACAATGGCTTCCTCTATGAATTCCATTTCAGAACCATGAAAAACTAGTTTGATATAAATATTATAATATGAAATAAGTTCCTCTATAAACATTGCCAGGTTTTTGCAGCTATGAATACTCAAGTCACAACTTAGAAAACCAATAGTAAAATGTGTCTTAGACGTAGTACAAGCTTCACATTTGCCATGTGGTAAATGCTTATTATTTCATATTGTAGGTCGATACTAGCATGCCAAGACACTAGGAAAAGAATCATAGCCTGGATATGGATTATATGGTCATGATGATGCCTATAACTGGCCATTTGAAACCGATTGTCTTATATCAAGATCTTGAGTTGGTTTGATGTCGATAAGTGTCAACTATGTCATGCTGTATAAATAAATTCATCAAAAAAGGATCACCATCGAAAAAGGGTCACCATCAACAGATTCTGGGCGAATGTAATGACAGGCACTTTATTTGCTGCCTACATGCAACATTATTTCTTTAGCAAGGGGGTCTACTGTATATTGATTAATTTAATACAGTATTTGTTTTTTCCCTATCCTTATCCCATTGTACATGCCAAAGCTGCCTCTCTTTGACAAGTAAAATTTGTGGTGTGAGGCAATCAAGTATTATTGCCACACAGGTAGTAATAAACAGAGCACCTTGCCTGTAATGGGCTAACAAACAACATAATTCCTACTTTTCAATTTCAAAAATCCAGGGCAAATTACAGTCCATAAGGCTATAATGCATATGGCTTAATGTGATCTACAGTACTTTGTCAGTTTACTGTGTCTATATACAAGACAATTTACTTGTCAAGGGAGAAATGTTGGGCATTAATGATTTAAAGTCAGTAGTAATTCACAGAAATGAAATTATTAATTCAATTGCATGCAAGATTAGGAAATATCTTGCTTCGTCTGTTACTATAATCAGGATGATACCATATGTAACTAAAGGTTCAAGGTACTGTACTGTACATTTACTGAAGTTCTAACATTGTAATAGTACTTGTTGTCTTTGACAAATGTATGTGGACATATAAATTTGACAGTAACTTAATGTGTGGGTGCAGATGTGCCGTTCGGGGGTGCAGACGTGCCGTTCGATGCTCCGTAGAAATTGATTTCAAATCATCAATATGGTTACAGTGAAGGAGATGAAAGACCTTTTTAAGAAAGAATTAACGCCAATCAACAATACTCTACAGCAATTAAGCTCTAATTTTGATGGCTTAAAAGATTCGGTCAAGTTTCTCTCAGACAAATACGACGATTTACTTCGCGAACTGCACTCAATGAACGAGAAACATGATTTGCAAAGCAAGAATTTAAAGAAAGCTAGAAAAGAACTAAACGAGGCAAAACAACGTGCCGCAGAAGCAAAACAACAAGTCGAAGAACTTGCACAATATATAAGGCGTGACTGTGTGGAAATCGCTGGAATTCAACCTACAAGGGACCTATCATGTGAAGCAATAGTGAATTCAATTGGCGAAACAATTGGAGTTCCCATTACAGCCGACGACATATCAATCGCGCATCCAATACCATCGTATAATCAATCTGCAGCGCCTAAATTAATTGTAAAATTCACTCGAAGACAAGTACGGAATAAGTTTTATCAAGCCCGTAAGAAGCTTGCCTCTAAGAAAGCGAAAGATCTTCCTCGACTTGATCTCGAGTCCGATGCACGGGTATACATTTCTGAATCTCTGACCCCTTACAAGAAGAACTTATTTGGTCAGGTCAATAAACTCAAGAAGCGATTGAAATGGAAATACATTTGGACATATAATGGACGGATTTACCTCAAGCAAGACGAGAACAATGTCGTGCATACTTTCGACACGCTGGAAGACTTCGATAAATTCCAATCAAGGAATCACTCAACTAACAACTAAGTACCGTTTTATTGTTTTGTTGTGTGTATATATTTATATATATATATTAATGCATGATGGCGTACGATAACAACGAATCTCATTTTTTATATGAACTACCTTTTACAATTTAGATAGGGATGCATTACTTAAAGCGTCTGGGGCATGGGCATACTCCAATTCAACTACGAACTTAGATTCAAAAGATTTATTCCAAGATATCATTGAATGCCCCGACAATAATAGAAACCTAGAGGAAGGTATATACAATGAAAATTTTGAATCCAAATATTATAATATCAAACAAACTGGATCCTTCTTCCGCAAGGCTAAAAAACAACATGCGTTTTCCATAATGCACTACAATATGCGCAGTTTGCAAAAAAATCTGTCTATACTACGAGATTTATTAGGTTTAATTAAAGAAATTCCTGACATCATAGCTATTTCAGAAACCAAGTTAAATGAAAATAATACATATAATATCAGTTTGCCCGGCTACGAATTTATACACACCAACTCGAAAACGTCTGCTGGAGGTGTAGGGTTCTATATTGCAAACGGCATAAACTATGTCCCAAGGCACGATTTAGAAATATCGATAGAGGGAGTCGAGTCCAGTATGTTTGAAATTATACGCAAACGACAGAAGAATATTATTCTAGGATGTATTTATCGACATCCATCTAACGACCGTACTCAATTTCATGACACGTTAGAGGCGACTTTGACGGAGCTAAATGGAAAGGGATATGAAGTGTTTTTACTTGGTGATATAAACATAAATTTTCTTAAGTACAATGTCGATGCATCGACATCTGAATATCTTGATATGCTATTTGGCAAAGGTTTATGCCAATAATTACTAAAGCAACTCGCATAACAAATCATACATCGACTCTAATAGATCATATTTACACAAACGTGCCACAAAAAATACTTAAATCAGGTATATGCGTAGTCGATATAACTGATCATTTGCCAATATTCTGCACTGTAGCAGAAAAGGTCTCGACAACTGTTGAA
>CACRXK020011830.1:1036-15832 GCA_902702795.2 Paramuricea clavata
CCCCCCCCCCCCCCCCCCCCCCGTTCCATTATTAATGACCGGTCCCTAGAGAGTTTGAATTCGTTCACGAAGATATACTCTGATCGTAAAATTTATTTAAACACGAGCTTTCGACTGCCAATCATTCGACAGGTAATGTGATGCTAAATATAAAACTATTCTACGGATATAGCTACAAGGACAGTGAATAGAATAGTTTTATATTCGGTATCACTTTACCTGTCGAAGACTGCAGACTGGCAGTCGAAAGCTCGTAAATTTTACGATCAGAGAACCCAGCAACAACTAAGGGTTGCCCCCCCCCCACATAAACTTCAATTAATTGTATTAGGGACCGGTCATTAATAATGGGAGGGGGGCGGTGGGTGATAAATACCAAATATTGAACTTTTTTTGAGTCGCCCCAATCACAAGACCTTTATTTTCATTAGACGCCCCGCCTTCAACTAGAAAATTTAGGATCCCACCCCCAACATTTAATTCGTTACATTTTTTGGTGTAAAATAGGTAATGGGACAAGTACTGGTGTAAGACATTGTGTAGCCTAAATAATTAGAGGACCATGCAGTATTCAAAACGGTTGTTAACTCCGACTCCTTTGGTGAACTGCATATACGTAATAAACTATGTGGGAAACTACGATTATAGGAACTAAAAAAGGTGAAACATTTTGTGGGATACGATAAAGGGCGAGAGATTGAAAATGAGTAGGAAAGTATTAAAAAATTTGGGTCGGCCCTTGTCACATATTTTTCAGTTTGATGCCGCTCCCAATCAGGCAAAAATAGTTGAAGCCGCTCCCCTTTTCTCACCCACCGCCCCACCCCCATTATTAATGACCGGTCCCTTATATAGAATTGAACATATTTGTCTTTCGGAACTGGATTTAGTATTCTTGTGTTCTTTACCACAGAAGTTGAAAATTGTAGCAGAATATTATAGATCATTGTTGTGAAATTTCAAAATTTCTTGCCTTATCTTGGATCAGTTTGTGGCAAGCTGGATGTTTACGTCAGGTACACATCCTCGTCCCCGGGGGGCGCTCATTGCTCTGAGCGAGAGCAATGAGCGTAGCCCTGGGGACGAGGATGCTCAGGTACATTGACCGATTCGAAAACTAGCAGCCATAATTTTGCATAAGTGTATATTTTATGCATTACCACTACCAGGCTATTAACAAACAATTATGTAGCAGAGACTGCTATTAAACTAAAGTGTAAGAGTTTAATGGACTGAAACAATCCATGCAAGCGAAATTATAGCCCTTTGAAATGTGCAAAAAGCACCAAAACGAGGCTAGTCGGTCTTATTGCTATAAATCTAACAAACTCCGGTATTTTTAAGATTTAATTTAATTTATATTTTGTAACACTGACAGTTTTGAAGTATTCTATAAGGCGGCAGTGACTACCTTGAAATTCATTTCAGGAGAAAAAAGACATTCGAATCGGTCTTTAAAACTGCTGCATAAAGTGTGACTATAAAACGATTTACAGTGTAGGCAGCCTCAGCCTGTGAGATACATCATGATGCCTCAAAAATAGAATTAGATAACTAGAAGGTTTAGTGAAAGTTCAAATGATATAACTTTCCCAGAATAGTAAATTAGCCCCCATCCCAACCCAAGGCCTCACAGAGAAATTCGGAGGTAAAACACATTTTACACCTGTAAAATCACGGGTAAAACACATTTTTTCGGATCAATACCAGTAAAATTAAGGTCTAAAAAACGTTCCAAATTATTTTTTAATTACACCTTTTGCCCCCCCCCCTTTCGCAAATTTTGGGGGCAAATCCCCCCCCCCCCTCTGGGAGGCCCTTCCCCTACTCCACCCCCACCTCTAATAAGCTTGACAATGTCCGACAATAGGGAGTTTAAGTTCGACTTCCAATACCAATACCGATACCGATGTTTTCACTTCCGTTCTGATTTTGGTACCGGGAATTTTAAAGCGTTAAGTTATCACGACAGATAAAGTACAGAACACATTAATCGTCACCGAAAATGTGCGGTATACTAAACGGCAGCTGAGCTAAAATTCCGACTAAAACATGACTCAGGCGATGCTAATAAACAAATAGTTTACATGTTTATCGTAAAAATTATGAAATATCCGATTTATATGAGTTTATCTTACAATTCCCCCGACTTCTAAAACAAGACCGACGGTAGTGGTGACTTCCAATACACTTGTCCTCGTGCTTCTTGCGAGCAGAGAGCATGCGCATGACATGTTGTTAGTATCGGTATTGGTATTTGGTATCGGAAGTCGAACTTAAACTCTCTAATGTCCTTATCAGTACAACTCTACAAATAATACAAATAATTTACGGTTTACCCTAGTCAAACTTTTGAATCTTCCGTTAACTCGATTCAATATCGCAAAGGCGTAATTTAGTTATTTGATTAGCCAGTGCCAGATATACTATGCGAATATACTAAACACACACGTCTGCGACGTCTGCCTGGGTAGTTCGCTGAGAAAGAGAAACACATCTTTGTCGTGAGAGACCTAGTCCAAGTTGAAGAACTTTTTCGGCAATGATCTTCCTGATTTCTCGTCTTCCGGTACTCACCCAAATGCCTTGGCACAAATAAGGAAAGGTCATTTTAGGTCAATACACACATACCCGCAGCCTTTATGCAACTTTTGATTACAGTAACCTTTCGAGTTCACTCGTAACCTTTCACTGCCTAATTTCCTCCATTTGTCTCGGTTTTCCTTTGCGGTTGCCAAGCTAGTTCTTGTTTATGTTGGTATCTTCCTAAAGCTGTTCCTTTCTATGAGTGGGTTCCCAAAATATTATTATTATTATTATTTGGTGTTTAATTACACATTTTCGCATAAACAATGAATTACAATGTGTTTACATTCAAAGTCAAATTTAGTTTATAGTTATTTACACGGTCATAAAATTTAAGGTAAAATAGGTTACGAATATTATTAATATATATGTTAAGATCGAATAGTAAGTTAAGAATATTGTTAAAATTTAATAATTTAATCTAAGGTAGGTTCCTTTCTCTATTTCATGGCATTCAGTTCAACAATTGCTCTTGGAAAGAAACTGTTTTTAAAGCGTTCAGTTCTGCATTTATACAATGACAGATTATTTAAGTTTCTAATATAATATTGTTGAGCACAAGCTCTGGATTGTGTCACGTGTTCAACAAGGGGACCTGCTCGTTTAGCAATCTTCTGTAAGGTATTTATACAGGTTTCGTTTCGCCTGTCGCTAAGTCTTGTGCAATTAGCCAATTGAAGAGCTTCGTCGTATGAGTGGCCAGGAAAGATAATGCGCATGGCACGCTTTTGTACTCTTTCCAGTTCGTCAGACAGATAGCGAGGTATCGCGTAATTCCATACCTCACAACAGTATTCCAGAATAGAACGAATAAGAGCGAAGTATATGTTGGTAAGATCAGCAGGAGGGACACCACCGCGGCATAATACGCGAAGACCGTATAACCGTTTGGAGGCCTTGGTGACGATTGATCGAATTTGCTCGTCCCATTTAAGATTGTTTTGAATAATTAAACCCAACACTTTGTGCGATTGTACCGTTTCTACCACGTAACCATCAATTGTCAAAGATGGTAGCTGCGGGGTTTCTTTAAGAAAGGAAACCCGGAGCTCTTTGCACTTTTTGGCATTCAATTTCATACAATTGTAAGTTGCCCATGAATCGATAGAATCAAGAGTTGACTGAGTGACCGAGAAGCTGTTCGATGTAAGATTTTCAGAGGATGAGACATCGTCTACAAATTTCCACATTTTCGTGCCTGGGGAATTTACTCTCAAATCATTAATCATAATGAGGAACAATATTGGACCAAGTTTAGTCCCTTGGGGGACCCCGGCTGTCACTGGGAGCCAGCTGGAAAAGGATTCTCCAATTTTAACTCGTTGTCTTCGATCACAAAGAAAGTTTATAATCCAGGGTATTAAAGACCGCCTAACGCCCAGGTCTAGCAGTTTTTCAATGAGAATATTGTATCCAATGCGGTCGAAGGCCTTCGAGAAATCTAAGAAGCTAATACGAATGTGTTTACCGTTGGAGTCCGAGTCCAAATGGGAGAGCCAAGAGTGGAGCATATCAAGGAGGCAATAGGTGGTCGACGTTCCTTTCAAACAGCCAAATTGGCAGGGGTCAATCTTTCCCTTGACGTCGTCAATTAGCCAACTTACAACAAAGTCTTCCAGCAGTTTGGAGAGGCAAGAGGTCAACGATATTGGTCTAGTATCTCCTTCACATTCGGGTTGTTGTACCTTCGGGATTGGAATGATATTGGATTCTTTCCAAATTCTCGGGACGACGCTAGAGGAAAGGGATGCATTAAAAATGGTGGTAACTGGATCGGCTAGCACGTGAGCAAAATCTTTTAGAAATCGACTTGGTACATTATCAGGTCCTGTTGCTTTATAAGGTTGAAGAGCCAATAATTTTTGACAGACTTCGTAAGGTTCAACGGATAAAAAGGCGTCGTTAGCCGGTAAGAATGCGGGCAGTAAATTTACATCAAATGTCGGAATATCGGCGTTCACAGAGACGTAAAATTCATTAAGGGCACTTGCTAGTTGTTCGTCGTTCAGAGTTTCCCCGTTACGTTCTAAAGAGAAAGATTTTGTTTTCTCAGGTTTACCGGACATTTTGTTGACCATTTTCCACCATCTACGACTGTCAGTGTTTCTTAGGTGCTGGACTTTGTTCTTATAAAAAGACTTTTTTCTTTCCCTTATTTCATATTGGACCTTGCGTCTTAGTGAGAGCCAAAGGGGATTATTCCTGCTATGGAATGCTTTCTGACGATCTCTTATGAGGGTTTTAATGGCTGGTGTTACCCAAGGTTTATCGGAATGGTGGAATTTTACCAACTTAGGAGGAAATATACGGTCAATTGCTTGCACAAATTGTGATGTAAAAGATGTTGTTAGATCATCAACTGTGGCTGTAGGCCCAAGTTCACTGAACCAATCGTGGCTTGTAGCCCATCTCCCAAAAGCGTCAATACAAGATCGAGGGTATCGACGTACCAGACGTTTAATAGACTTGGTGTGCAAACTTGGGTTTGACTTCGTTAAGTCAGGAGACCATGTGATAATATTGTGATCTGAGGATCCAAGTGGGGCTAGAACTTGGGGGGCTTCATAAAGGTTTGATAGGTTGGTAATTATGAGATCTAGAATAGCCGAGCCTCTCGTGGGAGCCTGGACCAATTGCTTTAAGTTATGTCTTGATAAAAGGTTCGCTGTTTGGAAATCGTTAAAATCGCCTAGGAAAACAAGACCACAATTGGGATATTGGTTGCATAGAATATCCGCGCTATTGGTTAAATATTCATTTAGGAGGTAATGTTCATGTTCGGGCAACCCAGGTGGGTGGTAGACGACACAAACTGCAATGCCTGAGAGGGGTCTAGGTAGGCGAGTGGGGCGTAGCCAAAGCCACAAGCACTCAAAATTGTCGCTTTCAAGGTCAGTTCGACGCTTAGCATGGATATGCTCAGAGAGATAGACACAAACCCCACCTCCACGTCGATAAGGGCGATCCCTTCGGAAAATGTTATAACCCCCAATTGAAACAAGGTTATCTTCTATATCGTCGTTCAACCATGTTTCCGTCACTGCCACCAAATTTACTGTGTTTACGGATAGATTTGCGATAAGTTCATCAACCTTTGGTAAAAGAGAACGTGCGTTTATTAAAGATAATTTTGGGAGCATGGGTTTCGTAACTTTGTTCGTTCCAACAGGGTTACACCGTCTTACTCGTATTAAGTTAGATGCGTTCCGCATATTTTGCTTAGGTCTGTGACGACGGTTACGATAAGAAATTCTGACTGGGATTGTGTGAGCCATTATACAAATGTAGAAAGAGTTCCCTTATGGGTCAGGTTAATTTCCCTCTCCACAGGGTTCTTGATGTCATCCTTTGCGCGCCAGGGTTTACAGGTAACATATTTAGGCCAAAAGTTCTCGTTTTGCACTAGTAAACTGGCAGCCGAAGGGACATGAATCTTCGATGAGAGTACTCCTCTGCGACGACTGGGGAAGATAGATATATATGTTGGAATTATGTTTTTCTTTTTTAGATAAGAAAGGATCTGGTTTTCATTCACATTTTCTGCGATGCCAGTTAGAAAGAATTTCTTTGTTTTTCTTCGCTTGCGTTCCACACCAATAAAGCCGTCGGGATCGCAAGACATCTCCTTGGTTTTGCATGATGATTTTTGGGAGATAGATTTGTGTTTATTGCTTGTAACAGTCTCACAAGATGACACTATATCTGCGTAAGTTAACGTATGTCCTTGCATTGAGGTTTGCTCAACATTTAGTATTTTATTATTGGATTTTAACCGTTCGGTCTCACTAAGATTAGTCTGTTCGTTAGGGGCAAGAGAGCTAACATTAATAGCTTCGCTTGCACCATGGGTGGCTTCTTGGTTACCATGTTCAGAACCAGTTGTATAAATAACTGGTTCCAACGCATTGCTAACATTAAGATTTGTAAATTCAATTGACCCAATGGGGCTATCATTTGTTGCTTTGTTGCCATCGCAAATGTTTTCATGATTACCATATTCAAATACCTCGCTCGCTGTATTCAAAGTTATATCGCAATGGACGGAATTATGTTTATGCATAAAGTTCTGATATTGCGACATCACAGATGTTATGTGAGTGATTGTTCCTGATAAAGCCTGAATCGCTTCTGAATTCACTAACTGGCCCCGTTGGAGGTTTCCGAGAGTATCACAAACAGCAGCCGATTGCATGCTTGGCTGCCGGTCGACTGATATAGGTGCTTCGAAAGAACACATCAGCTTGCACAGACTTTGCATAATCTCGTTCGCTCTAGCTCCGTCAAGGCATAAAACATTCTTATTCTTTTTCCATAATATAGTAGAATCACCAAGAGTAAAGAGTTTTCTGTCCCCACCAGGCTGTGACCATGTTCCTTCAAGATTTAGGTCGTCCTTTACGAACTGTTTCAACGATTCGTAGTCGCCAGACCATGCAAAACATAACTTTTCAAATAGTTTTGATGCCATAAGCGTTAACTATAATGTTAAAGATCTCGATTTGGTAATAAGATACCATATATCAAACAAAATCGTTTGATAGATTACGAAAGTACTAAAACGTTTAAAGAAATTGACAGAGTTTAAATTTTTGATAGGGGATGTGGATGACATCGGAAGAGATTGGGGATGTGGATGACACCGGAAGGAAAATTATTAATTTTTTCCGGAAAAATTATTTCGGCGACCTCCCCCCCCCCCTCGCCAAAAAATTTTCGGTCAGTGTACCATTTTAGGGGTCCAAAAATTTTTCCAGACATACCAAAATTTTTATGCGTTAGATTTACTAAACGTGGCGTGAGAAAGAGCGTGAGACTGAAGCGAATTGCGTGAGACTCACGCCGAATGCGTGAGAATTGAGAGGTCTGGCGTGAGAGCGTAAGACTGAAGCGAATTGCGTGAGACTCACGCCGAATGCGTGAGAGTTGAGAGGTCTGCTCTGGTACTCTCTCCTCCGCGGCATACTTCGAAACCCGGACCGGACTCGGACTCGAAGAAAATCCGGACTCGAGAAAAACCCGGATCCGGACTCGAAGAAAATCCGGACTCGTGTTTAACAAAACCCGGACTTGACTTCTGAAAACCCGGACTCGAAATAGACAAAACCGGATTCAAAACAAGGACTCTGTGTACGAAAATGCAAAGGTTTTTTGGAAAGGTTTAATAATTAGTAACATGATAAACGATGATCTCTTTATACTCGATATTTTTAATCTTCTGCTGTTAACAAAATAATCACTTAGGCACTCCCAAATCATTTAGGCACTTATAAGTTATTAAAAACTAAAATGTATTGAAGCACAACGATCTACAATTAGTAGCTAGTACGACGGTAGCATGTTGATTGTTGATTCTCAAAATAACGTTAACTTGATTTATTGTCAATCTTCATTGTCAGTATCGAGCCGCGGTTGTATGCAAGGCATATCGGGCAATTGATGAACGCATTGCCTAACGAGAGAGTCTCAATATCAAATTTACGCCAACCATCCAACGCGAATTTCACTGTCGGCCGCGGGTGCAAGCTTGCAGCTGTTGCTTTCATTGTGATGTGTTTTCTACTACTTTCGGATAAAGAATAATTGCGGGTGTTCAATTCGTGTTTGTGGACTTTATATTATTAACGAAATAGAGAAAATAAACGTGTTTCCAGTAGCGTCTTGTCCAACTATTTGAGAGCATGTTATAATATCAAATTTATGTCCATCCGCACAACAACGCTCGAATTACTTCATAGTCGGTATTTAGGCGCGGTTGCCGCGATACCTTCATTGCCTTCAACATGAGATGTGCTTTTCCGGCGTTCTTTTCGATTGGTTGAAGTTACACTTTTGATTGGTTGAAATCTAGTTATTTTTCGTGTCATTTTGCCGATAGTGAGGTCGAATATGTTGAGGATATATTTTACCCTTGCCGCCATCGATCACGTCAGTTGAGTCTGCTATGCTGAGTCAGATTTCAGTTATTAATTTATGTCTAGGGTAGATTTAGCTACTCGCAGGAGTGTATTTTACAAATATGTTGTGTATGGTCAGCGTGGTTAAATAAATTTTTAAATTAAGTAAGTAAGCAAGTATGTATAAGGCTAAATGATTTGTTTAGGTAGGCTATATAGTGATTGTTTTGTGAGGAACCATATAGTATGATAACTGATTAGTATCCTCAGATAACGCATAACACTGAGTCACTAGAAGAAAAAAATATCTATATCTTTCGAAACCAAAGCTTATTGCTTTTGAAATAAAGTATTTTATTATATACAAAAGCGATAAGGATTTATTACCGATAAAACCTTTGCATTCTCGTGCACAGAGTCCTTGTTTTGAATCCGGTTTTGTCTATTTCGAGTCCGGGTTTTCAGAAGTGAAGTCCGGGTTTTGTTAAACACGAGTCTGGGTTTTGTTAAACACGAGTCCGGATTTTTTTCGAGTCCGGGTCCGGGTTTTTCTCAAGTCCGGATTTTCTTCGAGTCCGAGTCCGGTCCGGGTTTCGAAGTATGCCCTCCTCCGCAGAGGCTTTTAAAGAATATGAAATTCGAAGGAATTGAAATTGCGCTAGAAGGTATCTGGTATGAAGAGTTCTAGCGCAATTTCAATTCCTTCGAATTTCATATTCTTTAAAAGCCTGTTCAGAGGAGAGAGCAAAATGGCTCAGTTGCTTATGAATTATTCATGTCTACGAAGGCAGATTATTTTGGCTTTGCGAAGCGGAAAACGTGTTGTGCTGTCTGTGGTTCACAAACAACAGATATATTTAGTCAAGCAGGCCTTCAACAACATTCCCGAATTAGACACAGAGGCACAGAATTCGATGATAATGCGCTGAAAGACGGAATGAAATTTTGAGAAAATTTGCTGCAAATGAAACCAAGGAAAACTTGATAGATCTTTCACAACAGAGAACAAATTCGGTAGGTACAATTTTTTTCGGCTTTATACTTTAAATTGCTGATGTATTTTACAATGAATATCCGTTACTTTGCTTTTTATCATAGTTAATAGAATAGATGGTTTGGAAACCATTAGAATAACAATATAATTCATTATCTATGTTAGTCAACGTTTATTCATAAATCTGATCCTTCACCGTCACGTGCGTATTGTATTTTTTGCCAAATCCACCAATATAATAGCAATTTCCATTTTACCTAGCCTGCGCGGCAGGCGGTATTTCTACAGGCAGCGAAAATTAGGGAGGCGAAGGAAATACCTAGGTACCGCCTGCCATGCAGGCTACATTTTACCCTATTGTTCGAGTCCAGAGGAGGTTGGACATGCAATTAGTGAGTTGTCACGTGAGCTCTCGACCAGTGAGATCGCTATTTTCCGCCATCGTGTTATCTGCAGAATTTGGACAGAAAAATTTGCATTTGACGGAAAATAAATCGAGAAAAAATATTAATATTAAAATTTTCATGCAAAATTTCAAGTGTTGTAGTACTACTGCTAAAGATCTGGTGATATCTGCAAAAATCTCTGAGGTGTAAACGTTATTTTCAATGTTATTTTGATGTTTGAAGTTACTCGACTCCCCGCGACGTGTTGACTCGGGTCTAAATATGTTTACAATGTTTAGAATTCCCATGGTTCGATTTTTCTCATTTTTGGCAGTCGACAAGGAAAAAATATAAGCTTTAAATCTGCTGGAATGATCCCGGTGATCCCCCGGCAGTAGTTTCGAGATATTGGCCATTGAAGTGACTATTGTCAACTCGACATTCGCTAAAATGGCGTCTAATACCTTGGAAAGAATTTGCGCCATCAAACATTATATTTTCAATGAATTTTTGTTAGAATGTTAAAATATTATTTAGAAAACTTAGGAGTTGTTTCAATATTTTTGTAGAATTTATATCTGTGCGATTTTCAAAGTTTTTTTTGTCTTTGGCCGACGCGACTGGATCGTGTACATATTCCCATACGAGCTGATCGCCTGATCCTGGGGTTTTTGTTGCAAATCGAGCTAATTGAGCCAGCCCTGTACCCAGGCACTTTGGTGCGTTGCGCCTTCGCGTGACGCGCGCGTGGAAATTTTAGCTAATGTCGCCCGCGCGCTCTTCACGCAACGGCGTAGAAATTCAAAGCGCCTGGGTACGAAGCTGAGATACATTTGGAATACGAGACGCAAGGCTTTATCACAGAGTATTTACATACAGAGGTCTCACTTCAGGTTAATTTATCAAGTGCCCTAAAGAGAGGTCGTCACCCCCTGAAAAATTCAAATTTAATGTTCCAGGAGGGTGGGTGCCTCTCTTTAAATTGGGGCACTTGCTAAGAACATAATCGCCAGCTATTTTGGTAAAACTAGCTAGTTTTCTCTCAGAGGCGAGACACCTGTATGTAAGTACTCTGTGGCTTTATTGAGGTCTGACTCCGACCTAAAGAATATCTAACCAGACTTCAGAAGGCGCGCAGACTAAGTTTGTTTAGAAATAATAATGTCCGTCAAATCCTTTGTCGTTTCAACGGAATATGTCGGCGATGGACTTTACTTCTTTTCCAGTTACTGTCGGTCGAAGGCTGATTTACACTGTCCAAGTTTCTGTGATCACAGTAGGAATTTTGCATGGGTAAATTCTAAAATTAAAAGGATTTGTAAGAAATGTTTGGGCGAACTGACTCAATGTTTAACAGGTGAGTCCGCAGTTCCGAAAATTTTGGTCCAAGGTCTGGTTTCCATATGACACCGACAGTCGGCGAGTTCCATTGTCGGTGATTATACTCATGAGTAAAATCCTTTTTGTATCTGAAATCCTTTTCTCCTTCGATGATTGCCGACCACTTCATTCAATGGCCATTATTAACCTGCTTTTAATTTTACGCCTGGTTTCCATATGACAATGGAGCCAGTGAATAAAGTGATATTTACACTGGCATATAGACATTTCGGATGTGCATTGATATTCTGCGAACCCATGCAGACGTCATTTCCCACGCTCATTCGTCGCTCGGAAAGTAACGTCTGCGAACCCGAGCAGAAATTCGTTTTCCGTGACGTGTGTCTATGTGGCATGTTACTTTGCGAGCGAAAAATGAGCGTGGGAAATTATGTGAAGGGCTCGTAGACTAGCGAATTAGAGGCCCCACACACTGTCGATATGTCATGCCAGTGTAAGTGCCACTTATTCAATACTCAAGTCTGCCTTTAACGTTTGACAAACAGCAACGGTTGTCACCCAGTTGACTTTGATAATTTAATCGTACTGAATTTTGTTTGGCTTGAATGTATAATAGTTGAACGGTCTTGTAGTAATTGAGAGAGAGGTTTTTCTATAGCTGCATCGCTATCTTTCCAATAACTCATTATTATCTAAATTGAGTAAATTCCAATCAGGGTTTCGACCGAAACACTCGACCCTGTCTGCGTTAATACAAATGTGTGATAACACTTAAAAACATGGATAGTGGACAATTAAATTATATAGTCTTTCTTGATGTGAGAAAAGCCTTCGACTCCATAAATCACGATATTCTGATTCATGATAAAATGCGCAATAGTTTTTCGGAGTAACAGGAAACCAACTAAAATGGTTCCGAATCATACCCGAATAACAGAGTGTAACAATGTCTTATAAACGGACAACTATCGAGCCCAAAAACGATAGTATTTATGTGGAGTTCCACATGGATCTTATCCTTGGTCCACTGTTATTCTTATTATAAATGATATGCCTGATTCGTTAAGTCACTCAGTTCCTTCACTCTATGCTGATGACACGGTAATTTATGCATCTTCTAATGACTGCGCTGACCTTGTCGACAAGGTAAATGTACAAAACCAACATTCTAATCCACCCCAGTAAATCGAAACATGTTCACTGGATCTTCCTGTACCCTTACGAATAAAGTATCTAGCAATCCTATTTTAATTAATAATAAGCCAGTGCCCAGGATTATATATTATTATATTATTTCGATTATTGCAGCGGCTGTTGTGAGATAATGACGGAATTGGCCTCATAGATAGGTTGCATAAATACCGGAATCGTGCTGTAAGAGAAATTACTGGGGGCAACTTACGGTATTCGATCATCTGATTCACTCGAGAATCTAAATCGGAAAGCTCTCGAAGAAAGACGAAACTACCTTAAATCTATTTTCATCCAGAAAATTTTGAATGGCCACACTGCACCCAGTCTTAAAGAAGCATTTCAATCTAATAATGAAAGACATAATACATGAAATTTCAGAAATAGGGAAACTGATTTAGCACCACCAATCAGATATGGCGAAAAGAGAACTCGGCAGGAGGTGCTTCATATATAACGGTACGTGCCTTGCATTGGAATAATCTTCCCCATGAGGCAAAAATCGCTGAATCCTTAAGCTCTTTCAAATCGATATTAAAAAAAGAATAAGTTGAAATTTGCTCGTGTATGATCGTGCATTAAAATCATTATATTTTCTTGTTCCCTTTCTTGCAATTTTAGTCTTATTTTATCTTTTTTCATATTTCTTTATTTTTTGTAAATAGTTAATTCTACATTTCATGTCCTCGTGGAAATCAGTTTTTGTCGAGGTTCAATAAAGTTTGTATGTACGTATGAGCATAATCTTTCGAGACATGGTCTGGAAACTCAGTAAATTTCAAAGTGGTTTTAATGAGCTGGGATTTTATGTTGAGCCGTACCTTACACCGTGCACATCCTTTGTTTTAGGTTTATTAATATTTAAATAGCATGGTTGAATGACTGAACTGAAACGTTGCTATTGGATGATTCGTTCATTATACTGAAATACAATGTGTTCATTGACCGTGCACCGTACACAAAACTGCATAAACGCGAACAAAAAGATATAAAACAAAGACTTTAGCGGAGTTTCCAAACCATGCTTTGAAAGACTATGGTATGAGATAAATGTATATAAATTTCCCACAGGCGTACGGGCACATTATTTTTTTTTTGGGTGGGGGGGCTTGGCTGAATTTGCCCGAATGTCATGACGTCATAGATTTAGTGACGTCATAAAATTATATAATCTAAGAAGACTACAAATGAAAGGCTTTCCTTTGAAGTCTTTGAAGATAAAAAGAAATAAATTTATATGTTGTCCCTAGCCATTTCAATTATAAGCTAAATATATGGCATTACGATTCACAAAGAAAGAGAAAGTTACTAAAGTAACAACATTTTTTGGTATAAAATGGGTAATTGGACAAGTACTGGTGCAAGACATTGTGTAGCTTAAATAATGAGAGGACCAGTATTCCAAACATTGTTGTTCTTAATTTCTTAACTCCGACTCCTGTGATGAACATGTACGTAAAAACCTAGGGAAATTACGGTTATATGGAAACTGAAATAGGTGGAAATTTTATGGGACACGCTAAAAGGCGAGGATAAGGAGCGGGAAATTAAAGTTGAGGAGGAAGGCAACCCTGTCCGCGTTTCGACCTAAAGATGGTGTAACATTTTCACTGTCTGTCACCTTATTCTGTTCACTATTTTCTCTGAGCTGTGACAGTGAATTTAATTTATCAACGTCAATGAACGTTGTCATTGGTTCCATTTGGTCTTCGCTCATGGGTTCCTTCACATTTTTCTCAGATAGATCTTCATCAAAAGACACCGTGACTGCAGAATCTTTACTACCACTCGATTCAGTTCCAAGTAGGGTTAGGTCATACTGCAGGTGACAGCAGGTCATTGTCCTTGGTTGTCATGTTACTTTTTACAAAGAAAGTATTGATCTTCGACTGGGATGAATCCGATGATTCCATCACTGGATGACATTTTACTTTTTTTACCATTGTGAAATGTGAACCAATCGAGAATGCACCTCTTTATAATCACTGTCGATTTCCTTATTGCATTCCTCGCACCGAACGTCGTAAAATCAACAATTTTTTAATGATTGTAAAACAATCGCGCACTTTTATATCTATCTAAAAGTCTAAAATTAGTCACATTAGGTCATTGTATAATGTATAGTATCTATTTTCAGTGACTGGTGTGTCATAGCCGCGGTGCCGCCCAGGGCCAGAGCCAAAGGATAAACATTACTGATCCGATTGTCATGCACTACCCACACTTATACCACACTTTCGCAATATGTGCAGCTATATACTATCTACTTATTTTGTTTAATAGTTGTATATATAGCCTACATTATGCTAGGTAAAACTGTTGAATATAGGCATGAATACAGTAGTGACATTTTATTAGTAGCCATAGGCCCATAGCAATTGTTCCTTCATTCTAGCCGTTTCTG
>CACRXK020011831.1:0-15832 GCA_902702795.2 Paramuricea clavata
CCCTGTGCTACAGAGATTGAACATGCGCCCCTGTGCTACAGAGATTGAACATGCGCCCCTGAGCAACAGAGATTGAACATGCGCCCCTGAGCAACAGAGATTGAACATGCGCCCCTGAGCAACAGAGATTGAACATGCGCCCCTGTGCTACAGAGATTGAACATGCGCCCCTGTGCTACAGAGATTGAACATGCACCCCTGTGCTACAGAGATTGAACATGCACCCCTGTGCTACAGAGATTGAACATGCACCCCTGTGCTACAGAGATTGAACATGCACCCCTGTGCTACAGAGATTGAACATGCACCCCTGTGCTACAGAGATTGAACATGCGCCCCTGTGCTACAGAGATTGAACATGCACCCCTGTGCTACAGAGATTGAACATGCGCCCCTGTGCTACAGAGATTGAACATGCACCCCTGTGCTACAGAGATCGAACATGCGGTCCTGTGCTACAGAGATCCTGAGCTATAGAGAGACAGTTGTCGCTTATAGTTGCATATTTCGCAATCGCAACTGCTCCTGGTTGTAAAGTTTGTTCGTTCACTGCATTGACTGCAACCAGGTATATCAATCATTTTTCGCTCGTCACTCTGGTTTAAATAAGTGATTACAAAGCCCAGTCGAATTGTAATCAAGACCTAACGTTTCGACACTCCAGTCTAGTGTCTTAATCAGGGGTGATCTAAAGTTGCAATCATGGCTTCTTAAATAGCAAAGGGATGACGTCACCTGCCAATGAGAATATGAGATGCATGATTGTATTCCTAACTGCTGGTTAGGTCTAATAAATGTGTAAGAAATTAAGAATAACACTCGAAATTTCCACTTGACGTCGTCATGGAATTAGCCTGCGAACAGGCTCTCAAGCTGAATCGAGAGCCTGCATCGATGACTAATGAATTTGAATATCTGCCCCGTGACGTTCGTTTTTCCAAATATGGAATGTCTATCTTTATATGGTGTTGTTTACAACTTTCGTGCAAACTAAATTTAGACCGTGCAAACTAAATTTAGACGGTGCAGTTTATACTGTTTTTCGAAATATAAGATATTCAAGCAAAAGTTCAAACAGAGTTCAAGTTTAAACAGAACATTTCGTGCTTTGAGGTAAGATGACCAAGACCAATTTGATCAGTTAATGTGTTTTTTATGCATAGTGCTTCAGCAGTTAACATATATAGAGCTCAGCGGAAACATATAAATTATAGCATCTGACCAATGAGAATTTCGCGTCACGATTTGAGACGCAGATATCCAAATTCATTAGTCATCGATGCAGGCTCTCAATTCAGCTTGAGAGCCTGTTCGCAGGCTATCATGGAATCAATACCAAAACAATACACTATGTGGTCCAGACGACGGTATATACTTTGCACAGTTGTTGCATTGCACTTTAAACCAAATCGTGGAAGACCATATTAATTCCCATATCTCATAACTGCGTATACAGTAGAGCAATGTGCTGTTTATCAACGTGGATTACATTCCCTTATATTCTCTTCTGTAGGACTATGTTCGAACATCTACATATCAAAAAGCAATGCTTCAAAACGAAGTTGATTTCAAGGATAAGGTAAACAATGTGTTCATGTTCCTCAGTATATATGCTATTGTACTTTATTAGTGCTTATAAATGGATGCCATTGAAATCTAAAGTGGGAAATATTAAGACTATTGTTTTATTTTGATGTTCTGCTTATGTTTCTCGGTTAGTTGTATACCCTTCACACCGTGTAAGTCTTGTATTTGCTCACGGATTTGCAGATTATTGTAGAAATTTAATAATACTATTAAATGGGTGCTAGCTTTCAGAAATAGCTATTTCTGAAAATGCGTGAGAGCTAATTTACCAGGGTCAATGCGAAAGCTACATGTATTTAGTGAATTTACGTATGAGCAGGTTTTTTTTCATATGATGAAGAACAGAAACAGAGAAAAAATCCACCAGTATTACAATAAATTTCATTATTAATAATATATAGAAAGCAAGCTTAGCAAAATCACCCCCAGGAAATTAATATTTCATGACTTTGTAATAGTGGCTTAAGATGGCAGAGGTTGGATTCGAGCTTGAACAACTGAAAGGATTGCATGGAAGTGAATTTTGAGTGGTGGCGTGCACGTTTTCGAGTGTAATTTTAAACGTGTTAAAAAACCCTGATTCACTCGGTTTTTTCGTGTGTTTTGTTTTGTTTTGTTTGGCCTGTTTTCGGTTTTGTGTAAGAATTGCCTCTCCCTAGATTTTCTTTGGTATTATGCATGGAGAAGAATCAAAAAGTTTCACTTGCATTAGAATTACAGAAAATTTGTCTGTATCGAGGTTCAGTTAAATACTAAATGGACGCTGCATGAACTGAATAATGCAATGAATTGTAAAACGAATTAAACAAAAGATAAAAAAACTTGCAGTTATGCAGACAAATATTTAACAATTATTCACCGAATTGGAAGTGGATGTGAGTAGTGCAAGGATATTCGCCGCATATTCACCGGATATTTATGGCTTTAAAGAATACAGTACCTCCACACACTTTTAAACAAAACTTTGTGGCTTTCTTCGTGTTTGGCGTGACCTCAGCTTCGTTTAGTACAAGAATTTGCTCGTCTGTAATCGGAAGCCATTTTGTTTTGCTCCGAACTCTGAGAAAAAGAATGTGAAATCCATACTATGAAATTTGCAATTGCACCACTAAATCCATAGTGTATCCAAACTATTTCGATATTATATCCATAGTATAGACTATGGATATAAAATAGATAGATAGATGGACTGTATAGTAAATATAAACTATGTATAGTATAGACAGGGCTTTCAGGATTATTCTCAGTAGGTGTATGTTTTGATAAAGTAGGCAGCTGTTGGGAGGGAGTGGTCTAGGGAGTCTTAAATCTTAAAGTCTTCTATATTAACTAGTGTATATTGATTAGATATAGCAACACAACTGAGCTCTGTAACCAAATTATAATGTATCACTACTTTCATTCTTCAACAAGATAAATTCAAGATTTAAGGTGGCAAATAACTAAATCGGTTTTACGAAATAGTATGCCGTTTTCGAAAATAACCAGGCTATAAAGTAGACCAGGTTGATGAAAAATAACTTGAAAGCTTAGAGTGGAGGAAGGAGAGCAGAATTGATATTTCAAGTACTAAACAAAGTAACCGGCGGTAAACCTCGTGGCACCTGCCGGAGCTCCGGCGGCCGCCGGGTTATTTTGAAAGCCCTGGTATAGACATAGTATAGTAAATATACAATTATTATGGATAATCAAAAATCCATTCTATTTCCCATAAAATTCCATACAATTTCCATTCTGCGACCTATGGATTTTGAAAATGTTTTCCAGTGGAAGGTGAATAGTGTAATTATCCATCCGGAGCCGAGCAACAAATGAAAGCACTCCAATGAAAGCTCGCACAATCGTACGAGCACGGCAACAAACCGTTAGTTACTTTTTTCTCAGAAGAATTAACAAATATTCTGACGTCTGTTTTCTTTCTGCAATAGGTTGTACTTGATGTTGGTGCAGGCACAGGTATACTTTTCAATATATATGTTTGCATCAATCACACTGCATTAATTAGTTGCCCTGTCAGTTAGATGTATACTGGTTCCACCCGTTACGCCCCCTCGCAGCCCCTGCATGTTGGTGCCAAATTGAATGAAAAATAATGAGATTCTTTTGTTGAAATATCACCAACATGGCCGATGTTCAAGTAGTTGCAAGTCAAGAATTGCCATATTCAAACAAAGTTGTCATTTTTTCAGGCATTTTGTCATTTTTTGCTATTCAATCTGGAGCAAAGAAAGTGTACGCTGTCGAGGCAAGCACGATGGCAATGCATTGTGAGGTAATATCATACATTAACATTTCTTTGAGTGCACCCACGTATGGATTGTAATCCACTGTGGATTACAATAGGTCCACCGTCACTGCTGTGTGATGTGCATGTAGTCGGTATAGTAAATTAGTACTAGAAAGTTAAATATCTACAGTATAGAGATGTAAAGGTGTTCTGGATAGGGTTTTTTCTATCCGGCCGCAAGCCGTATCTTAACTACTCTATTCTGGGGTTTAGCTGATACAGTAGAGCTGTTATGTTTGTTTTGCCGGAAATAATGCCGAAATTTACTTTGTAGGCATTGGCGAAAGCTAATGGTTTAACGGACAAACTACATGTTATTGCTGGAAAGCTAGAAGAGGTATGTTGCTGTGCAAAATACATGCGCACACTATTTAATTTGGAGATTGCGGTGCCCAAACGAAGTTTGCCATCGCGCCTTCTAGACGCTGCGTGAGTTTGTTAGTCTGTTAGTTTGTTCAAAATCATAAGCCTTGGTATTTGTTTAAAAGTAGTATGTCTTCGTGCTTGTTGTGCAGTTGTTATGCACATGCTCCAGTAACCTGAAGTTCAGGCCCTAGTTTGAAATAGGGCCTGACACAAAACCTGTCCAGACCGTCGGACGCCCACATGTTATTTTTAGACACACATGCAATACGATTGACAAGTGTTGTAGATTTCGTTACACATATTCTCATGAACATGTCCGCAGAGCATTGTGCTTTTTAATTAAACTTAAAAATTCAAGGTACTTTTATATAATTAAGAGTCAGTTTCTCTATTTAACCGAACAGGGGAACAGCAATTAACAAAGATTTAATTAGTCAGTTCTGTGCACGACTTGACTGCCAAGCTTTCTCAAGGTCTGAACTTGCTGGACGCGGATATACTCTAACGACTAACGGACTAATAACAGCAACAATTAAATTCTCAATCATACCACGAAGAAGGCGATGTAGCTCAGAAAACAACGCCGGTAGGACCTGATATTAAAAGGCAGAACATCTTGGCTGTCAACAACAACTGTCGAATACATGACTAGTTTGGCTGTTCTTTCAGCGTCGTGTGTGTCCAAAATTCGTCAAAGATTTTGATGAAGCCCTTTCAAAATACTGTTTGTTTGATTTATTTTCTGCCATAAAGCATAAAAGAAAAGAAATTCGAAGCAATCGATAATGGAATTTGTTACGTGCGTTTGACCTTTATATTAATTCTCGCCTTGACCGAGCTATTTTTAAAACTGTTGTTTATGTGAACTTGCAACCAATCAAAATCCTTCATGATGCTGATCAAGCAATCAGATTTCCCGTCCACCAGGTGGACGGGAATCCCACACTTTAGGCCTGTTTCATACGTCGAATTTAATTCAGACGAATTTAATTCGTTATTAAATTCGTCAATTGGTCGACACTAAAATGGTTTCGTTTCAAACGACGAATTTAATTCAGACGAATTCATTTCATGTCTAGCGATCATGGATTACCCAGAAGTAAAAAACCACGAGACCAGAAAGAGAGAAACAGACTTTAAACATAATTTATACATTTAATTCGACACGACGATAACACGTTGTATGAAACGAAGACGCGCTACAGACGTTGTATCCGCGTCTGACCATGACGGATACAACGTCTTGGACGAATTTAATTCATCAGACGGATTTAATTCGTTTCATACGACGCACTAACGTCGCATTTAATTAGTTCAATTAAATTCGTCTGAATTAAATTCGACGATAGTGCGACGTATGAAACGGGCCTTAGATAGGTTTTGTGTCAGGCCCTATTCTGTGATAGGGCCTGAACTTCAGGTTAATGCTCCAGGCACTACGTTGTTGCGGTATATCGATAGACCGAAAATTATAGGGTTTTTATAAATACCGGTTGCTCGATATTTGTCGGTATTATTGGTATCAGTTTACGTTCGTATATTTAAACATCATATCGTTTTCCAACTAACCGCGGGAAAAGCCGTAAAGTAGAACGTGTTTGTTTACGTAATTGGCGTTGCAATTTGCATGCAAGATGTGATATAAGTTGTCATTTCGCTTCTCAAAAAGTGAACTTTTGGAACGTAAACAACGATAGCTGATGCCAAATGGTATTAAAAAACAAAAACTGAAAATTGTTGTCTCGGCTTTGTTACACAGCTAGACAGGCCTATTAACAAAAAATGTTCTGGAATTCCGGTTTCATGCCCGGACGATTTTTAAAGAATTTCTTTTGGCTTGAAATTGGTCACCAATGGCCGTGGGTGTTATCAGTTGGTATTACCACAACATGTACATTTCAAGAAGCAATACAGTGCCTATGACAACTGACGCCCTTTTCGCTGTCACGGTGTATTATTTAGCGACCAACGAAAAGGTTCGGTAAGGAAAAGGCTCGTCATTACAGTCGATAGAAAAAATAAGGTCGGTCTGGAAACCGGGACCTCGTGATATTTTTGTCAGGCCTAATGATAAGATAAGAACTTGATGTATCCTTTGTAGGTCGACATTCCCGAAAAGGTTGACATGATAATATCTGAACCAATGGGGTACATGCTGGTAAACGAGAGAATGCTTGAGAGTTTCCTACACGCTAAGAAATGGTTAAAATCTGAAGGTAAAGTTTGTTAAACACGCTCACTTCTTAATCCTGAAAATGTTTAAGCCATTATATTATACCTCAAATTCAAAGTGTCCAATCAGAATCAGAAAGCAATTCAAAGTGTCCAATAAGTTTGTGCTACGTGAGCATGAAATCTATCATCGCATCACGCCTTACGAGTCTCGTATTTGACGTAGCGGGTGATTTCAGGCGTATCCGGGTGATTTGGTTCGCGTAAACCACGCGCGGCGATCACGCAAACAAATCGACAAAATATACAAAAATTTGGAAAAATGTTATCATCAAAATTCAAACGATGTGTCATTCGAAAGAAATGTGACAAATACTTGCGCTAATCACAAAAATAAAATACCGCATTCACGAAGGTATGTGGCAAGTTTTCTATTTTCAACTTGGAGGCTGTATATGCTTTTCGATATAAATATATCATTATTTTGTAGACACTCCGCTCGGGGGAAATATTACCCTCAATGATGATATCATCACTTCAGATCATCACTTCAGTTAACATTTCGCCGCATCCTCCTCGCTGCAGATGTATGCTCATGTGACTGTATATAGTTAACCTATTAAGTGGCATTGTGCCCCCAACGCGCCCTACAATTGTCTAATGCCAAACGATTTACTCGTCGAAGAGAGAGCGCTGGCGCGCTTAATGGATTAAAATCACTGAAAGCGTTAAGACTCGTTGAAATTTCAAATTTGATAATACGTTTTGTTGCACTGAACTGCGTGACAACTTAGGTGTACACGTTTGAAATTGCGTATTGAATACAACAATCAAGCTGAGAACAACAAATTAAACAACAATTTATCCTTTCTACAAGCGTTCAGAACTTCAGTACATTTCTCGTTGTTGGATTAGCGTACAGAATACAATAAAACAAACCCCGAATCATATTCGCAGGGCTAAAAATTACGACCGGTGAAGGGCTCAACGGACAATGACCTGCCAAGAATGTTCTTGACCGGTCACTGTTTTGCCTGACAAGTTAGTACACTTCTGTCCATTTACTGTTCGGAGTACACCGGATTTTTAGAACACTGTCACATGACTGTTCTGGCTGCCAATACTCAAAAGTTGGGTAGACGGAACACGGGAACAGTCATGTGAGCGTTTTCGGTTCGATTCTATCAATGTTCCGAAAATGTGGAGTACTTCGAACAGTAAATGGAGTAGACTGTCGATAGAATTTCAAATTATTCGGTATCTTTTCTGAAATGTTGTTAGAGAAAGACTGTATATTTCTTGACGAGTACGCAATTTCACTGTTCTTGTGCAAAACGTAAATATTTACTAGAGTAATTGCAGTTGAAGAGTATTTGCGCTGTTTTACTCATTTGGAAAATGACCTGTCGATACCGTTTGGGCGTGCTAAAATCAAGTTGAGCAGCCATAAAGACTGGCAGTCTACCGACTGTTGCTTTTAGCCTTATTCGGGTCGGGTTTTCGGGACATACAGTATAAAGATAAACATGTAGGTATTTTCAGTTCCCTTTGAAGCTCTGTTAGGGGGTCGTCCATATAGCACGACGCAACTAATGGGGGTTTGAATTTTAGAGTTTTGCATGGCTATTGTTGATTTGACATCATTGACTTGTTCTCTGCATACAGGGGGGTGCAATTTTGAATTTTCGGGATTTTTTGCGAATGTCCTAAAAGAAGGATTTTTAATAGGTTCCCATTGATGGAATGTAATTTTGATTACGTACTGCATTATTTTTAGGTAAAATGTTTCCCAGCCAAGGGAACATGTACGTAGCACCGTTCATGGATGACGCACTATATATGGAGCACTATTCCAAAGCGAACTTCTGGTAAGCAATTTCTCATAATTCAGCATTCATTCTCAAATTATGTAACTTTATAGAAATGTGTTTATCTTTAGACTTCCGATCACTTGTCCCCAATGTAGTGTTTTATACTTAAGATTTAAATTTATTAAAATCAACTGATTAATTGATATATAGAAAACGTTATTAAAAAGATAAAATAGTCGGAGAATATGTTTAAACTATTTACACTTTTTGTTTAAAATAATAGTTGAGGAAAAATTACTTTCTAAAAGGTTCAGGTTTGCAAAGATGCATGGTATTATATTTGCGTCTTGACCGCATATTAGGTGTTAACAGTTCGCTAACGTGTCATTGTTCTCGTTTTTGTTAAAAAAATGTTTACAGCATTTAAAAATTAATAATAGTCTGCCATCTGCAAAACTCCAATATGGCTGATTCAAGCAAAAATGCAATATGGCCGTCGAGTCATTCAACCTCGTGCACTGTCTCTTTCCTCCGCGCTCAAATTGCACTCGAAACCATACTATTATCTATACATATACGATACGTAATTGCACAATATTTAAGACAAATAGTCCAGCAAGTGTGAAATAAAAAGGTATTGTTTATAATAATAAAGTGAAAAGTTATTTACTTCCCCTTGGGAAAGGCTAAAATGATAGTTCAAAGTGAAAATTTGACAACTTTTTATGAGTTGGTTAGGGTTTTGTAAAATTGAAACAGTGATAGCCATTCGTTTCTGTGTCAAGTACCCTTGTGATGCAATGTTTTGAAAGAAACGTGGTAATGTAACGAAGGACAAAATTGGATGAGTTGTACAGTCATATTTTATAAATACACTGATACATATCTACAGTACATACATACATCACGTTGTTCACCGTATAGAGGGGTTTTAAACCGTAACATTCCATGGGGGGCCGTGGGCTAGACAGCTGCACTCACCCAAAATTTTTTCTACTATTCCCACAAAAATCCGGCTTTCGTCGTAAATGAATGAACGGATATCAGATTCAAACTACAATGTAATGCTCTCACTGTAAAAAACAAATCGGTTAAAGCGACCAAGTAATTGGTTATCTCAGATTAATTTTGAATCTGTGCTAACCAATTTATTGGTCATTTTAACCAATCTGTCTTTGTAGTGCTGTTACTTTAACGGGAAGCCGTATTTAGTAGGTGTTTTTTTTGTGGCTGCGGCACCAATAAATATCTCCCATTATATTTCTCCAGAACTCAAGAGAAAGTGGATTTGCAAACACATTTCAATACAGATTGTAATCTCAATTGCACATTTTAGGTTCCAACCCTCGTTTTATGGAGTCAATCTTACGCAGCTACGAGAAAAAGCAGTGGAAGAATACTTCAAGCAACCTATTGTAGTAAGATATCCTTTTATACAATACAGTTTATTGTCTATATAAACTTTGGTTTATGATTGACTTCGGTACGTTTTTCAGTGAAAAACATAGCTCCGAACGAAAAATCAACAATATTCAGGCAACAATTGTATTTCATGACAAAAACTCTATGTAAACGAGTTTAAAATTAGAAGAACCTACTTAAACGGTTTCAGTAGCATATCCTGTTGCCTGTTGTGTATTTTTCTTCTCTTTTACATTTTTTATTTTAACACAAACTTGGAAAATCGGGGCGCGCTACAATTTTTCACTTGTTATCCGGCGGGATACATTGCATTTATCTAAAACCACGTGACCACAAATAAGCCAATCACGTGCGGTGTTCACCCTGTAGCTATATAACAAGGACGTTTCTAGCAACGAGAAGTAGGTAATTTACGAGTAACCCGATGCTGAATGTATTAACTCAGAATATGGTCTCATAATACGCAGAATAATTTACGAGCAATTTTCCCCCTCATATTTTGTAGGATACATTTGACGTACAGATTTTGCTGGCAAAACCTATAACGCATGCAATAAACTTTTTAACTAGCGCAGAAGAGGATTTACACAGGTACGTATACGGTAAAAGAGCGAGCAGGGATAACACCATATAATACGCTAACTACTGTACCTGTGAAAGATTTTTAAGAAATGTTTGAGGTAACTGAGTTAGTATTAAACATCCTTCAAAACGTAGAATTTAATTAGACTAGTCGTATACGATTCTTATTCTGGCGTATGTACTCGAATAAAAGCGTTGAAAGATGTCACATTTCAAATATTTTTGCCATAAACTGATGAACAGGAGCCGGTTGTATAAAACTCTTAATCACTTTTTTAATCACTATTTTGTAGTTAAATAGTGGTTAATTTTAATCACGTACAGTAGTTAACTCGGTTGTATAAAAAAGTAGTTAGCGTTAACTGTAGTTAAAACGTAGTTAAAGTTAACGATGCTTTAGGGTATCGTTAATTTCTCAAAACGTAGTTAAAAATGGCGCTTGTATAGGAGGGAACAACATTTTTTAGTAAAACAACAATGAAAAGTAATGCTTACCTGGGATTTTCAATCGCTGTCTTCCCTGTGAATGTTTTCTGACAATATAAACTCTTCCAACGCTATCGCTTTGGGTTTTTCGGCGAAAAGAAATTAACAAAATATATTTTTGCACGGGAAGATTTCTCGAAGACGACGTAGGGCCCATTACACGAAGAAACATGATACATAATTGCCAAACAGTTACACTTTGGTTTAACGTAGACATCTCAAGTAAAATTGGCTTTCTTCGTTGATTTTTTCTTTGTTTTCTAGTTTATTTTTCACTGTTTTGAATAAAATTCCCACCTATTTGCAAATATAAATTCGTGTTAAAAATGCTTGTTGGCGGTCGTTAATCGCTGCTTACTTTATGTAATTTTGTGTTTAAAACGCCCCACGCAAGCCCCATACATGTTAACTAGTACTATGTGGTTAGTTAATCATCTGACAAACTACGTTTTGTGCAACGCAATTAAGTCGTGTAGTTAATTAATCATAGTTAAGGATTTAACTACATGCAGTGATTAACGCTAATCATAGTTAAAGTTAACGACGTTTTTATACAACCGGCCCCAGGAATAGTGGCGTCAGCAGTCGCTTTCATACGCCAGAATGACAATCGTGACTAGCCGTATAGTGTAAATGGGCTTTTAGTCATTCTTAATAGAAAGGTTAAGGTCCGCTACCATTAAGGGACCATTAACCAATTAGATGTGTTTGGTATATCTGATTAACCAATCAGATGCGTGCTAATCCAGTGAGAGGTTGTGGTAGCGGTCGTGGAAGCCTAATCTGAAGCTCGCTGATGTTGGCAGCACGACAGTGCTACCAAATGTTTTCCCCAATGTTTGCTGATTTTTTCTATTTCAACATTTCAGAATTCATATTCCACTGAACTTCACGGCTTTGACGGCTGGTAATGTCCACGGCCTTGCTTTCTGGTTTGACGTGGCGTTTCATGGCAGCTCGTAAGTTTTTACATAATATACTTTCTAAGTTTAAATAATGATATGTTCTCTGTTAATCTGGTAAGTATCCAAGGAACTGGATAATGCGAAATTGAACCAAAGGTCTTGCTTGGTGTCGTTTCAATTTCTTCGGGAAGGAATCCGGTAAATCGTTTACGATCGCACATGTGTTGTGCGACAATTTTGCTGTAGTTGTCGACGAATATATACGTACTATAAATGTAGGTTATGTATTTAAGAAAAAATTTAATTCAATTTTATTCCAAGAGCACTTTAAATAACGAACATTTAAAACGTTTCTTGTGAATCCTCTCCGAAAAAGGTCTATAGATAAACACTACTAGCGCGAATTGACGCTTTATAATGTATTCTTTTGTTCTGAAAATGCATTTGGTCAGTTGTCAGTAATGATTATTAATCAGTAAAATTTCTCTTTGGCTAATTTAAGTGAAATGTTAAAGATGATGTCCACTCCGTTCTGCGCATCAGTTCTGCTCATAACAAAGGGGGAACCCCAGATATAAACATTGCCCAAATTTTGCATCTTTCGAACTTTTTGAATTGAAACGTAGAGTTTATATTCATTTACAAGCATAGCGAACCAGAAAAGTGTTAGATATTCTGTTAGTATATCATATTTTACAAATATATAGCAGTTCAAAACGTAAACAAAGTTCGCGCATGTGCACAGGAGTGGACATCATCTTTAAGTACTGTATGTGTTTAGACTTTACTCTCGGCGTTTGGTTTCGGTTGATTTATTTTATAAAGTCTATAATCTAACTTTAGCATTTGAAGACCACCATCTTTTATCAGGCCTGGTTACAAGGCATTGTCGAATTTGTTCGCGAAATGTTAGGGTGGGGATGGAATTTGGGTTGTGGGGCAAAGTCTGAGTTCTTTTTCAAACTTCTTGTCTTAAATCTCATGCAAATTTGCCTCATTTTCTAGCCTACCAATGCTTTCATGGTTGTGAAATTTCTGTTACAGCTTTGGTACACTTTTATTCAGACACCATTCAAAGCCTTATAGAAATAATAGGGAGTTTGGCAAACACAACGGCAACGGCAACGGCAACGTGGTCATCACCAATAACATTGATCCTCAAAGACAAAGGCGAATGTAAATTACATGGTCTTTAGCGCTAGGCCGTGGGATGAGCATCCAAAAGATGCTTAGAAAACGGATTCCGTTGCACCCCTCGTGGAACTACGTAATTTTCACATGAATAAATAGATAAAAACTTACTTTATCAGGATCCGTTGCTCCCCAAGCGAAACAGGTGCACAATTGGGAGAAAAATCCCTCCAAAGTTTGATATTTTCGCGCTTCGAAATATTCGAACCGCCATTGTTTTGATAGCAAATACGCATGCGCAACTCACCCAAACTCGCACTGCGCACGCGCACAACGAACGCACATGCTTCGAAGTGGAAACACGCTCAGTTATGCAAATAAACATGGCTGAAGATATTTATAAAACTCGAATATCCTCATGTTTTATGCATTTTGATGCCGTTACGGAGCAACTTTGCAAAGTTACACGCCAAAGGCTTAAGAAATTTCTTGAGTGCAGGTCAAAATGGGCCAAACTTAAATGTCAACAAGCTGAAATAGCTAAGAAATCGTACGAGAACATCGATGACGGATCTGTCAATTCATACATGGAGAAGAATCCTGATACCATTAACTTAGAATGGAAAGGGGAAAGACTGTGTAGCTCTGGAAATCCGCTATCACAAAGTTTGCTACTGCAATTTATATACAATATTTCTCACCAGAGAGACGAAGAAGCAACGAGAGCATCAGTGTACGAGAAGTCTTATGATGTATATTTCTGTAAGAAAGTAATTGAGATGGAGGTCATCAGAAATAAGCAAATAAAGTATATGAAAGATTTGCTGGAGAAATTTGTTATCATTACTAAGGACACTGAGAATGTGGATGCATCTAAATATAGAGCTTTTAAACTCAAGCAACGACTGATGAAAAGTTATCCCCAACTTGTGTTCTGTGTACCGAGAATGAGAAATGTCAGTGAGATTGTATATGTGGAAAATTTGGATTCTTCTGAATTGGTTGAGGAACATATGTCAATTAATGGCCTGTTTATATGGAAGCCGGGATGGCCCGCTTAGCAAGACAGCCCGGTAAGCGGGATGAATTTCTCTTGTGTTTATATGAGAAACTTTCATCCCGCTTGCCAGGACAATTTTGTTACATTGTATTGTTTTGACAGTTGTTAAAAATAGCTTGCGGCGGTATCTTTGAACTTTCATCCTGGCAACCAGGATAGCCTGCTTGTAAATGTTTATATGGAGAAATTTCCATCCCGATAAGCGAGATCTAGCCTCTTTCAAACAAGATCTCGGCAACCCGGGCCAGCCTGCTTGTCCATATAAACGCATGATAATTTTTACTATAAAAATAACTACACAGCGAGATCTTGCTTACCAGGCTGTCTCGCTTATCAGGCCAGCCCGGCTTCCATATAAACAGGCCCTAAGTCTGAAAACAATGATGAGAACTTTGAGGAAGAGAGCTGTACCATTGATGATGATGATGTGAATTCCAACACAGAAACTGAGGGAAATTCTAAAGTCAATGAGTTACAAATTCTATACAATGCTGCATTGATTCTTCACCAAAAGGTGCAAGAAATACCAAAACTGAATCTTCCTTGGCCACCATTGGCATCTGATTTGACAATGGATAATATTTCAAATCCGACTATGAGGACTGGACTAGATTTCAAGTACACGCAATTTGATCACGTCCGAGGCGAAGCAGAAGACTGGATCAAAATGTGAGGACTTGAAATCTAGTCCAGTCCGAATTGGAGGATTTGAAATGACATCTCATGTACGAATAAATCACTACTTAATTAATTTTTATCCAGTCCTAGGCCACTACAGGATCAATATACTTCATAACGTATCCAGTATTATCATGTGAGCAAAATAAAGCAATATGGTTGGCTAATTTGCTCATGAATTATTAATGATTTGAGGTGAACAATGATGGTAATGTATGTAGGTATTATCAGTGGAGTAGATCAGTATTTATTTACTTATTCGATATTCTCATTAGGATCCACAGTATTTATATTATCAACACATGTATCCCTCTCATGGACAGGGTTAACAGTATGGTCATGTCTGAGAAGCTAAAACGCACCCTGATGGAGAAGCTGAAACTCACAGCAGCAAATCTATAAGAAAAAGTCAACTAGTGTGGACACAAAAAACCAGGCTGAATCGTTCCTTGTTATTCTAGATAGTGGCTAAATACCAACTTATGTCACAATATAAATATAATACATGAAATAGTTCAAATACGAGAAGTAGAACTTTACCAGACCAAAGCCAGGACAGCTTATTGCAGAATACATGCAATCTCGTTTTGAGCGTGCAAGCCCTTGGCCAGGATCCAATAAGCGGGATTTTATTGCTCTGATGAAAATCTGGGTTCAAAGATGAAAACATTTCTTCCAATTATAGATAGCTATAATGAAATTATGGATTTTATATTTCCTCCTAATTTTTTTTTTTATGAATTTCGAGTTTATATAAATATCCCTTAAAGCCCGGGATGAACTTGGAAACACTGTTATCATATTCAGGGGCGTAAATGTGGGGGGTGTGGGGTGGTTCACCCCCCCAGAGAAATGATCCAGTCGGTCTCAAACTAAGTGCAGTCGGTCTCAAAATTATGCGTTTGTTTACATACAGTGCTTTGCGAAGCAAATGAAATATTTTCGCAACTCGAGATAGACTCAAACTATTGAGTATTGAGTTGGAAATTTGCTCAAACAGATCAAACAGCTCAGAAATAATATGAAGAAATATTACGTACTTATTTCGCGAGTTTATGAACGAATTATCAGTCAAAACACGCGCAAAGGGATGAAGTTTCCATTTACTTTCCAAACATGGGTATCTATATGTCACGATTACGTGTTGGCACTTTTATTTGGAATTTAGGTTCAGCAAGGTCATTCACGGGTGATATTCTATATTAGCGAAAATTTCAAACCCCCAAAATCAGACTCCAAAATGCGACGAATCTCGATCAAAATAGCTAACATTAGTTACAATATTTCTCCGGTCCCTAAACTATATTTTTAAGATGCAAAGTGCAAAAACAGATTTCTAGCCGAG
>CACRXK020011832.1:0-15831 GCA_902702795.2 Paramuricea clavata
AGAATACTGGCCCGTTTGAGTTGGATCAGGTAATAGATTCGTTTGGATACTTTTTTAACTACCTCTTCGATATGTAGATTCCACGTCAGGTTATTATCGAATGACAAGCCCAGAAGTTTAACGGATTTTACGACTTTAATACTTTTATTGTTAATAAGTATCGGGTTAAAATCACGAGGGACTTTTGAGAAGGAAATACGGAGCTCCTTACATTTCTCTTCATTCAGCTTCATTTTATTGTTTTGGGACCATTGTGACATCTCATTAGCAATTGTCTGTGCTCTACTCTGTTGGTTTTTGTCAACTGTTTCCGATACTGTCGTATTGTCCACGTATTTCCATAAGTCAGTATCTGTGATAGATAAATCATTTATCAGGATTAAAAAGAGCCATGGACCTAAAATGGTGCCTTGAGGGACGCCCGAAGGTACTGCACCCCAATCTGAAAAACATCTTTGTGAAAGTTTGACTCTTTGGAATCTGTTACTTAAGAAATCAATAATCCAATTTATAACACTTCGTGGTAGATCTAACTGAAGTAGTTTATTGAACAAAATTCTGTGATCAATTAGATCAAAAGCTTTTTGGTAATCGAATAGAATGATTCTAGTTGTAGAACCGGTACTGTCAAGCCCGGAGGTCCAGTTATGCACCATACTAAGAAGAGCAAAAATCGTCGATGATTTAGGGATTGCTCCATACTGATTGGGGTCAATTTTCTTCAAAACAGCTGGTTTCACATAATCATTAACAACGAAATGCTCTGCAACCTTCGAAATATTAGGTGTTAATAAAATGGGCCTAAGTTCTTTTTTCAGGTCCTGTACTATTTTTACTTTTGGCAGCGGTGAAACATTCGCAAGTTTCCATATTGCAGGTAGGCGTTGTTGTTTGTAGGATGCATTTAGGAGTAGACTAATTGGGAGGGCAAGGATTACAGCATACTCTCGCAAGAGCCAATTGGGCACTTCGTCAGGGCCACCACTTTTACTGGGGTTGAGTTTTTGTAGCTGTGATAAAACCCTTTCTTCAGAAACTTCTAAGAAGTCTGGGTTTTCCTCTAAGTTAAGTCGCTCTAACGGTGAAGATAGTTGATATTCTGATAAGGGCTCAAGAAAAGCTGTATTTATTCTGTTTGCTAGTTCTTGTTCCGATATATCTTCAAAACCAGCGATATTTATCAAATTTATTAGGGAGCTATTCATTGATTTCATTCCTCCTAGGCGTTTGATTTCACTCCACCAAGTTTAGGGTTATCTTTTTCTTTACTGTGAACCTGGGTCGTATAGTATTTTGATTTACACGCTTTTCTCTCGCGATTGACAATATTTCGGTAATATTTAAAGCAGTTGGATTTTGGACCGTAACTGAAAAAGGCTTCTTGTCTTTTTTTTATAAATGTTTTCAATTTATCGGTCATCCAAGGAACATCTGCAGAGATTTTCTTAATCCGTTTAATTGGCATGAGGAGGTCAAGACCAATAGCTACAATGTCATAAAAAAAATTCGCCATATCTTCACAGCTTTGTGATTGAGCAAAAATTTCAGGCCAAAGGATTGATTGTAAAAATCTCCCCATGGCATCTTTCTTACTCTGACGAAGGTCTCGTTTGTATACAAATGTAGGTTTTGCTTTCTTCACAATGTGAGTGGGTGAAACTACAACTGTGTTGTGATCAGATAATCCAATTGGAGGGAGTATTTGCGGAGACTTGTAGAACTCGTGCATATTAGTTAATATAAGATCAAGTATTGCTTCGCCTCGAGTTGGTGATTTAACAATTTGTTTCAACCGAAAATGCTTAATTATATGATTCACATTAAGACGATTGAAATCCCCAGCAATGATAATACCGCAGCTGTAAAATTTTGCTTCGACTTCGCTCAGTGTCTGAAATAAGTGACTCTGCATGCTGAAATCGTCGGCACTGGGGGGGTGGTATAGGACGGCAACTATGATTGAGGAAAATTCACGAGGAAGTCGTCTAGGTTTTAAATGAAGCCATAAGATTTCGTGTTCGGAACAACATGAAATTTCTGGAAGGATTTTGAGTTTCGTATCACCGTCTCTGATATAAATACAGATTCCGCCATGGTTGTTTATAGATCTATCTTTGCGTATGATTGTAAACCCAGGTATGCTTACAACGCTATCTGTAATCGAGTCATTGAGCCAAGTTTCAGTTAGAAAGGATAAGTTTATCTCATTTTCCATCATGAATTCGCGGACTTCGTCTATTTTAGGGGCCAAAGATCTCACATTAGTCACCATTAATTTTGGAATAAAATTACTAATCCTCTGTTTTAATATAGTGGTATTAAGTTGATGGAGTTCTGTAGTAAGGGGCTTACATGGCAGTGTACAGTTATTTGGAAAGTCAACAGATTCGTTTAATAATGACTGGGTGGTCTTGTTGGGATGTCCATCAGGGGAGGCATATAAGGGTAGTTTACATGGGGATAAAAAAAAGGGTGTCTCATAGTATTTAGGTGACTTTGAAAATGATATGGAGTTTGTCCGTAAAACGGGGGTGGAAAAAATTGTTGTTGGTGTGGTTGAAAGGACTGTTGTGGTTTAGCGTGGGAGAAATCACATTTCAAACCCTTCAGGCAATGACCCTTTCTGCGTAAAAAGGGACATGGAACGTGAGATTTAGGGTTTTTTGTGTGTCGGGGGAACCTATCTTGGTATGGTGCGGGTATTATGTTCCTACCCGCAATTTCTTCTGAAACATTATCGGTTCCAGCGTTGTTTAGATTTGCCGCGCCAACGTTGTTTTGATCAGATATCTCGATTATACTAATGTTGGGGGCGTTTGGATTGGTCGTTTCATTAATTTCTTTTGTTTGGGCGTGAGTTAAAATATGCATATCGGTGGCAGGTTTGCCATTTCGATTTTTAACTAACTTTCCCCCATTTTCAACTGATTTTTCACCTTTACTCTGGCCCATAAACTCAACTAATTGTTCAACAGTTTGAGACAAAGTTTGTATAATTTCTCTGTTGATTTCTTGACCCGATTTTAGTTCCTCAAAGTCGAAAACAACATCAGCACATGGACAAGACGACTGCCGCGGGGTATCTACATTTGTCTGGCATGACATGTCCGAGCTAACTACATTTTTAACACTTGAATGTAGACTATTCAAAATCTTTTTACATAAATGTTGATACACTTTACCCATTTCGTCGCCTTCAATCTGCAAGAGACCTTTGCCTTTTCTCCACGAGATCAAACTGTCATTAAACTTAAACACCTTTTTGTCGCCGCCGGGATGTTCCCAAGTGCCGTCTAGTTTTAGATCATCAGCGATTAGCAACTTCAATGAATCAAAATCTCCAGTCCAGGCAAAACTTATATGATCAATAAATGAAACCATTCTCGTCTCAAAATAAAATTTTCGTAGTTTTAAAAGCGAGCGAATCGGGCGATGGATCAAATTTCACTCGTGTAGCGGAGCACAAAATCCACGTCTGCTCTCTTCAAATTAAATCGATCAAAAAAAAAAAAAAAAAAAAAAATCGTAACCAGTATTGTCAAGTTAATGGCAAACTGTCTGAACCACGAACAATAAGTACTGGTATTCCGCAGGGCTAAATTCTTGGACCCTTACTCTTTCTTGTTTACATAAATGACTTGCCAAATTGCTTAAAAAGTGCGGATTGTGACATGTTTGCTGATGATACTCAATTAGGAACGGCAAATAAGGATGTCAAAGTAATTTTTGAAACGTTAAATGATGACCTAGCAAATATTTCAGTTTGGATGGCGGCCAACAAGCTGAGCCTGAACAAAAGCAAAACTGAATATATGTTTATTGGATCACATCAAAAACTTAAACAGTGTAACTCCGAATTGCAAATAAAAATTGGAGATACGCCTATTCAACGAGTAACCGTTACTAAATCACTGGGTATGATGGTAGATGAGACCTTAACCTGGCATTCTCAAACAGATCTAATTACAAAGAAAGTGAACAAGGGTCTTTACGTCCTTAGACGATTAAGAGATTTTGTTGATGTAAGGACTCTAGTAACAGTTTACAAAACCCTAATTCAACCACACTTTGATTACTGCTCGCAAGTATAGGGTTGTCTTGGATTTACCCTTCAAAACCAATTGCAACGTTTACAAAATAGAGCAGCACGTATCATTACAAAGCGTGGGTATGAATTTAGATCAGCCGATATACTTAAAGAATTAGATTTAACTAATTTAAGTCTCAGAAGAAATAATCAATTATGTACTACTATGTATCAGGTAAATAATAATATGGTGCCTGATTACATAATTGATTTATTCACGAAAACCAGTACACTTCATAATCATCAAACTAGGCAGGCTGAATTTAACTTTGCGCTCCCGAGGCCAAGTACCAACTTTTGTAAAAAATCATTCTCGTACAGAGGAGCTGTAGCTTGGAATGATTTATTACCTAATATAAAAAATACGGGTTAATTGTCAACCTTCAAAAGGGCTCTAGTGTCAAATAGTGGTAATAATTCTTGATAATCAATTTTTATTTTTTATTTTTCTCTTCGATTTTATTGTATTAACTTAATAAAATATTTTTATAATTGCATGTAATTATTCATACATATATAGCACGGCCTATTGGAAGATCACATCTTGTAAATATTTTAGTTTTTGTCTTTGTGAAATAGTACCGTGGGTAAATAAAGTTTGATTGATTGATTGATTGATTGATTGATTGATTGATTGATTGATTGATTGAAGAAACGGTAACGAAATATATGAGTTAAGGATTGGTCGGTTTTAAAGGTTTCATATGTTACCATTGATTACCTAGCAAGACCACATAATCTACCAGTATATTCTTAGCTAATAGAATAGTGTGTTCGCATAGCAACCCGACGATAATACGCAGTAAAACTTTTTTGTGCTCGTTTAATAGCTTTACCTAAAATATAGAACTTAATTTATCGTCACATGTGTATTTTGTGGAATCAACCAATATTATGGTTAGCACGCATATGGTTCGTTCTGTGCATGCAGAAAGCTCTTGTCCCCAAGCCGACGGCGCGAAGCGCCGTGCGAGGTTACTAATTCCCTCCGGCTATTTACACCTGGGGAAACGAAGCATTAGCGAAGTGGGTGGTCATCCTCACTGATCTCAAAAATATGGCGGACTGTCATGAAGAGCGAACACTGTGATTGGTCCAATTTAAAGTTTGCATTATAACGACTGCACGACGACAGCGAAATAGCAAACATTTCTTGATTTGATGATTGATAAATTTCTTGCAAATATATTTCATTGTTGCTCGCATATTTTTGCAAGATTTTGTAAATTTCAAGAAAGAAAAGGCGAAAGAATCGGCTAAAAGAAGGGAGCCGACGTTAACGAAGGTACGTTTGTTTTAAATATTGATTTTATAATTGCTTTAAAACCCAACGGCCTTTGCGTATATGAAACACCTAAACAAGACAGCATATAATTTCATTGTATTTTTAATATTGATTCCATTTTTTATGATATTAAATTTTTTAAATAAATAAAAAAGAAAGCAAAGTTATTTGCATGCGAGAATTTGAAATCATTTTATTGCAAACTCAAAATGTATCGATAAAGCCATTTAAATTAAAGGAAGTTTTAACTTTTTTAGTTCTATAAAGAACACTTTAAAACGTTTTGCGAAGCGTTTGTGGTTGAATTTCACCTTAAATTAATTGAAGCTTATATTACGTATAATATCGTATACCTAACATATATATGTTGGGAAATTGATAATTGTGTAATTAAAAGTCATATTTTTAGGCGATTTTTCATTTGTAAGAATATTCTTAAAAAATTATCGTGTTACCATAACAACTACTTTAGATACTTCATGTTCGGAAAATATAATGGTTTTGTCAGCAAGGCGAGGGTTTCTGCATGCATGTATTTTCTAGTTTAGAGTAGCCAGGAATTTTGTGTCAATTTTGGATGAATCTACGTAATTTGGATTTCTTTTCACGAGATGACTTAAATGGAATTGAATCATAAAAAAAATGTCACTTGTCGTATTAATGATTTGGTTCAGCGAATACAAAATATATTAATATTACTATTGTGATTTCATTCATAACTTTATTTCCGGTATCACTTCAGATACACCGTTGAAAATATACAACTATTAACATAAACGATCACACAATTCTTGCAACATAACACAGACTCACAGAGGTATTGCTGCAGTGGAATGACAACAGTATATACTTTATAAATTACAGGGGGCTCACTGTGTGGGGGGGGGGAGGGGAGTCGAAACCCAGCTCAGTGTCATAAGAAAAAAGTCTACAAAAGAAATCGTGAAAAAACGTTTAAAGTTGGTTCTTGATAAATAAAACACGCACTATCCTTTCGGTAATATCCACGGCCCCCCTCACCGCAACCCCCGCTATGACGCGATTCTAAACACTCTATGACGTTATTGTTACATGTTAGTGGACAGCACGCGTGTGTGACGCAATTCTGTGAGCACATGGAATATACATTAATTTTGTTGTTCTTTTGAGTTTAGCGAATCGCGTGAAATATTAATGACTTTTGTTGTTCTTCTGAGTCTTGCGAGTCGCTAAACTCAGTAGAACAACAAGAGTCATTAATATTCCATGTGCTCACAGAATCGCGTGACACACGCGTGATGTCCACAAAACAATAACGTCATTAATTATAACACATTGCTTGGAACCTGACTGATGTCACAGAATAAAGATCAGTACCAGAAGGGCCACTCAGCTTAATCGACTGGCTGGGAAGATGGCGGCCAAGATGACAGAAACTTCAAAGCTTCAGACGTAAGTGGCCCTTCTGTGTGCCTTATTCTTTGCTGATGTGCCGTTTAAGATATCGTTGCCACTTTATCAACATGAGCGTGACAGAACAGCAGAAAGCATATCATTTGAGAAAATTCCGAACACGGTTCCATAGAATGGATCAGAACCAAGATGGCTACATCTCACGTGAGGATTTTGAGCTCATGGCCAAAAGATTCGTGGAAAATACAAGTGGAATTACCAAGGAGAGAACTGAACAAATATTTGCCGAATTCTTAAATATTGCTGATGCCATTGATCTAAAACCTGGCGTGAAAATGCCGTTCGACGAAGCAGCTAAGATCGCAAGTGACAGCTATTTGTCCCACACTATCAACAATCCTCAAGAAGTGCATCAGTTCTTGTTTGATTGCATTGACACAAACAGCGATGGCCACATAAGTATCGAGGAGTTCAAAGCCTACTTCAAAATTTTATGTCACGATATAACTGAAGAAGAAATGAAGCATTCTTTCGACACCATTGATTCAGATGGCAACGGTGAAATCAGCCGCGAGGAGTTTGTAGCAGCATCAATCGAATTCTACTTTGGTGTAGAAGAAACAGAGGTATCGAATGTGTTTTATGGAAAATTACTGCCTTGCTGACTATTTACGTGAATGAACGAATCATTTTAAACTTTAGTATAACAACAAGTATATTAGTGTAACTGTCTTTATGTATTTTACCCTTAGACTCAGCTTGCGAGATTGTTTTTCTCAAGTGCAACACTTGTAAACTGCTTCATCAGAATAAATTAAAGCCAGTATTGCGTTAAGTATATAGATATGTGCAACGGAGACAATAAGAGATCCAAAAGGAACTAAAAATGAATGTAACTAAAAAAGCTCTATCTTGTTGAAGATACACTGATCGCATGCACGCATTTAAGCTCTTTCTAATCACGTCCCAGTCTCATCGATGCTGGGAGATCGATGGCGAGAAATTTCATATCTTCGGTTCTGTGCATGCTATGAAGACAGAAATACCACCATTCGATTCAGAAATAAAAGATTTAACTCATTCTTACCTATAGTTTTAGTCATTATCAACATTGTAGCGATTTATGGGCCTTTGGAAGTCAAACACGATCATATTGTATCAAATTACGCAATTGTCTAAACAAAAATATAGACTAGGCATACATTTCGCCGAAAATAACTTCGGCCCCTTCGAACATATTGTCTTTGTAATAGTCTTGATAGAATTCCCATTAAAAACACTACTTAGAGTGTTATTTGCAAGCCTGTATCTTCAAATCTTCAAATCAATTCTTTTATCAATATATTTCCATTTCTTGTCCGACTGTGAGCTCGAAGTGAGTTAATCCCAACCGGAAATACGACTGAAAACCGTCAAAACAATGCGAAGCTTGTATCGTACAACATGAGCTCCACCTTTGAATTAGTTCTTAAACACGTCAGAATTTATCATTATGATAAATTCGCGGCACATTTTGAATTTATCAATAGAGTTAATCATAAAACCACAAGCATTGCACAAGGTTTCCCGTTATAAATGTAATGGCACTAGAAGGGAGGCTGGTCGCGCAGGTGTGGGTAATTATTCAAATTTTTTAAAAAAATAGTTTTTAAAAAAGTTTTAAAAGAGTTTTGAAAAGCAAGAAAAGTTTAAAAAGGTAGATTTTTAAAAAATTTAAGAAAATTTAAAAAGTTAAAAAAATTAGGGTTAGGGGTTAGTGGTTAAGGGTTAGGGGTTAGGGGTTAGTGGTTAGGGTTGGGGTTAGGGTTAGTGTTAGGTGCCGCGAAATTATTATTATGATAAATTCAAAATTTGCCGCGAATTTATCATAATGATAAATTCGGACGTGTTTAAGAATTTACTCGTATAGTAAATTCAAAGGTGGAGCTCATGCTGGTATCGTATGACCCTGCAAAGGCCAGGAATGGTTCGCAAGGTCAAATTGCACCTACACGCGTGAGTTTGCGCAATGTACGCAAGTTCGAGTAAAACCCGACATTTTGAAAAATTCAAAATAAATATTTCTACTCGCCGTATTCAAACGAAATTTTGTACACGAAAGCGCTCGAATACAAAGAGTATTTTACACATATAGCCGTTCAGCAAATGACGAAATGTTCAAGAGATATTTAAGATCTTGTGTATATGAAATTTAGAATCTTTGTCCAAGCGGTGAGTAAATATATGATTGTTTCAGTTTGTGTAATGTTCTGACGGCACTTGACCCCCCGTTTGAAAGGTTATTTTGTGAGGATTACAATGGCGGCTTTTATTTAAAAGGGGGTAAATACTCGCCGAGATATTTATATTAGAAAAATTGTGTCGTAATATGATGCGAAAGGGGGTGGTCGAAAGTTGATTAATTAATAAAGTTAAAATTAATGTTACTGTCGTTTTCAAAGAGGGGCACGAGCATCCATATATACGCAGCGCAAAAATGCGTGGTATTTGTCTCTTTCATGTAGTCTCATAGCTTGAGTTTTGAAAGCTCGCGCGTGGCGCTTAGGCTGGCATATATATATGGGTCTACTTTGTTTATTATTATGACAAATTTGGCAAGATTTGTAACGGAAATTTGTTTCAACGTTTACTAAGGTATGAATATTTCGCAAATTACAAGCAAAAACGATAAAAATATATCCTTCATTTCAAGCACTCGTAATTTTACTGGTGGATGGGCATCGCAAAAGGAACTGGCCTGAACTTGGGAGGACACGCCCCCAATTCTCTTCAAGGTCAATTTTCTAATTTGTGGTACCGGTGAGAAAAATGGGGGAGGGGGACGTTTGTGCCATCATCTAACTTAATAAATTCAGTCTTTATTGTGTGAATAAAAACCGGTATTAAAAGATCATAGCTTTACTTTTGACAAAAGACCGTTTCATATATTCGGTATTGACCATTGGCATATTGCAGGCGCTGATTAGAACCGCCGAAGGAAACCCAACATAATGGGTTAATATATTACCCAAATTAAGTGCATGGGGTAATGTGTGATGCGGAAGTTTGGTCCTGCTGCTGAGGCGTGCGTTATGTTAATTAATGGACTGTTCGCGCAACATATGGTCATTAGCTTCCTGGCACACATCATTGCACAACTGAAAGAGGAGTTTGACTAATGGTCGCGTGTCGCGGGTAAAAAGTCGCGTGTCGTGGGTAAAAAGTCGCGTGTCGCGGGTAGAATGTCGCGGGTCGGGGGTAAAATGTCGCGGGTAAAAAGTCGCGGGTCGCAAAAGCTCCAAACCGTGTATTTTATTGAGTCGCGGGTTGAATAAAGTGTGTAAAAATCACGTTATCATTTAGTGAACAACTATATAGGATTGCTTCAATACGAAATATTGCCCCAAGAGCCTTTTGTCATGATTTAATGAGTTTGATTAATGGTCGCGTGTCGCGGGTAAAAAGTCGCGTGTAGAATGGCGCGGGTAAAATGTCGCGGGTAAAAAGTCGCGGGTCGTAAAAAAGCTCCAAACTGTGTATTTTATCGAGTCGCGGGTTGAATAAAGTGTGTAAAAATCACGTTATCATTTAGTAAACAACCATATAGGATTGCTTCAATACGAAATATTGCCCAAGAGCCTTTTGTCATGATTTAATGGTTCTATATAAACGTGCCAGAAGCCTAAAACTTGGAAGAATAATTTCAATATGTTAAACCAACAATTGTAGCCTACAATGACAAAAATCCTCTAAGCAAAAAATATGTTTTGAAAGAAACAAACAAGACTTCGGTAGAAATAAATTCAGTTTACCACTACTATTACAATCAGTTGGGAGTATCTATTTGGAGCGGGAGCGGGGAGCGGGTAAAAGGAGCGGGTCGCGGGTAATTAAAAAAGGAGCGGGTAATTAAAAAAGGAGCGGGTAATTTAAAAAGGAGCGGGTCATTTCCCAGGTGCCCTCGACAATCACTTGAGCCTGTTTGCTTTCTCTTGGACGACGCTCGAGATTTGCCGTGGAGGCATTTATAATCGTTAAAATCATTCATCAATCCTAACCCCTTGATTTGAAAGATTTAGTTCTTTTTATTCTAAAGGTATATGTTCCATGTTTTTATTCAGCTATTTCAACAATTGCCAATAGAATCATTCAAGTTATTTGCCACTCATGATGGCCGCCATGTACGTAAGGCATGTACGTACGCCGCGGAAAGACATCTGTTTTTGAGCACTAAATAGCTGTATTTCAACAAGGAGAAAAGCTAAAAACTCTCAACAATACTTAAAATTTAATACAAAAGGTGTGTCCAGGACGTAGAGCAGATTTAAAACTGTTTTCTCAGGAGTCAGAGTGCGAAGTTTTTTTCGGCACGTTCAAACTTGTGTAATATTTTGAATAGGAAACTGTTACCCAGGACGTTTTTGCTGTTAGTGGATGTAAAATACCATCCCGGAAAACAGGTTTGAATGTTACAGTTGAAACCTTTTGATAAAAAAATTTTTTCTTGCTAATTTTCGCTCGAAAACAAACTTTTGACTGAATTTCCTGCTTCTCGAAGCTCTCTCTAGTCTTTTTGAAAGTTAGTTTATCCCGCGAGCCTCCTGGCGAGCTTGGCTTCAAATCTGGCTTTAACCAATCATAGGGCTCAATCTCTGGAGTTATCGTTCCAGTTTTCTTATAGCTCACTGCGGTTTAGACTAGTTATAGGTTAACAAAAATACACTTAAAACGTAAAATCCGGATGGCTAAAAACTTGAAATTGGGATAAATTTATAGTAAAAACGGTTTATAGTTTCCTTTGCTCTATAGAGTTAGTGATGCATACCACCATGGATCTGCTTGCCCTCCTTGCTCCACGTTTTCAACAAAGATGATCTGCATCAACTTTATCCTGACTTATTTGAGGTCATCAGGATTGTCGCTACCTCACCTGTGACAGTGGCTTCACGCGCGCGCACACACGGCAAGGTCAAAATAAAAACAATAATTTGCGAGCTGCTGTGTCACCTATAGACCTAATAGACTCGAGGATCTTGTCCAGATTAGCAGCGAACGAGATCAATGCAATAATATTGAATTAGCAAGTTAGTGGAAATATTTAATCTTGTAAAACCTCGTCAGCTTTTCGTGTAAACAGCTTTACATATATATATATATATATATATATATATATATATATATATATATATATATATATATATATATATATATATATATATATATATATATATATATAATTATAATATAGTCATCCACCGTATATGAGCTGTTCTGCAATCTGATTGGTTGAATTACTCGCCGTATATGAGCTGATATACGGCGAGTAGCGAAAAACAAGATGGCGGTCCAAAAACTACATGAGTTTTGCGAAGCAGAAAAAGGAAAATATTCGCTTTGAAAAACATAATAGTACAAGGAAAAACTCTCAAAAAAATTTGACAGGTTAGCAAAATACATTTATTACATAGAAATTAGTTTAAATACAAGTTTTTTAAAGAATTAATACCGAAACAACAGCGAAAAAACATGTTCATTGAGAATATAAATTGTTCAGAAAAGTTTGCAATGAACGACAAATGAATTTGCAGTCAACAAGCACTTACTATAGTACCAAACATCTGCATAATATATCTGAGCTTTCCTGCGAGATATAGAGGTTCTAAAACCATTTCTTTCACTTCGTCTTCGAGTTGTAAAACAAAAGTATTTGAAATTTTCAAGCGGTTTTTGGCCGAACAAATTGTCAACACATTGTAACAGTGAATAATTAATTACTGCTTCAGTTAATGGCTATATTAGACTATATTATAAAACAATTATACCATTCGCTCTCATCGTATATGGCTGATAGCCGACACGGTGCTACGCACCTCGTCGGCTATCAGCTCATATACGACTCGAGCTCATGGTATAATTGTTAATTATATATATATATATATATATATATATATATATATATATATATATATATATATATATATATATATATATATATATATATATATATATATATATATATATATGGGTGTCTATTAGCGATAATGCAAAGCTCACTTCCCTTGTGGTCGTTTGAGCACTCTGGCCCCATTACGCTCTGCGCATGTCTGGGTGCGTTGAGTCACCGTGTTGTACCACATGCCTTGGTGAGAGCAAGTTCATGGGATATAAATAGGAGTGTCTCACGTATTTAAACGTGTACCAAGCTGCACTGACGAGGCGTAGAGCGCCGAAACATGCATGTCTGCAGATTGTATATATATATATATATATATATATATATATATATATATATATATATATATATATATATATATATATATTTATATATATATATATATATATATATATAAAGCTGTTTACAAGACATATATACAATAATAAATCGTTGTCCGTTGTACAAACTACTACTCTAAATAGTTTGCTTGCGCAATATAATATGTAATATAATATGTTCTATTGCGCAAGCAAACTATTTAGAGTAGTATCGCCTGAAGATGGCTGTGAAAGTGTGAAACACTGTATAGCGATTAATAAAATTTTAAGATTAAAATTATATATATATATATATATATATATATATATATATATATATATATATATATATATATATATATATATATATATATATATATAACTACAGACGGTACCGTTTCGGCCTTATGGGCCTCATCAGTGTAGTGCTGATGAGCAGGATGAAAGTAACTGCTATTTACAGTTACCTATATATATATATATATATATATATATATATATATATATATATATATATATATATATATATATATATATATATATATATATATATATATATATATAGATATATAGATATATAGATATATAGATATATAGATATATAGATATATAGATATATAGATATATAGATATATATATTTCTTTAATCTTAAAATATATTTGTCGCTACACTGTGTTTCACGCTTCTTTCAAAGCGATCTTCAGGCGAATGAAGTTGATTCAATGACGTGCTCTAAATTAACGGTTTGCTGACGCATCTCGCGTGCGTTCAAATTTGCGCGCGCTAAAACTATTTCTATGACAGCATTTCGCGAATATTTCTGAGCGTTTATTCAATATCCTGCTTTTGTCAGCTTCCAGTAAGCAAACCTTCTCTTCAAGGCACAGATTGCATCTTGCCGCACCAGCCGTATACGCACGGGCACGCTTTAGTATGCTCCACTTGATGTTGTATTGCTTCCCGCTTTTCTTGAGTTTCCACGCATACTTTGATAATTTTGTTTCTGCTGAATACCGAGGAACAGTTAGAGATTTTTTATGGTTGGCATGCCTATTCTTGAACGTCCCCGCCGTCATTCCAATGTACTCCTTCGTTTCTTCGCCGTCACTTGTCGAGATTTCTGCTTTGTATACAACACTTGTTGATAAACATTTATTGTCAAGCGGACATTTGTCTTTATCATGACAGTTACACATTTCTTTACTTTCTGGCTGGTTGCTTTTTCCAAGCAGGTGTTGATTGCGGTTGGAAATAAAGCTCTTGATGTTGCTCATGCACGAGTAGCTCACTTTTACGCTGTTTCTATTGAAGATCTTGTGGAGGCGAGATGTTTTGGGGAAATGCTTGTCAATTAGTTGAAGGAAGTTACGTGCAATGTTTGTTTTAACATTCTTGCTGAAGGGAGGGTTGAACCATATAATATTTCTTTTCCGTCTTCTCGTTCTTGATGATGGGGTATCGTTACAGTTTTCATCAGCAGAGTATTGTAAAGTTGTATTGTAATTACTACGGCGTAGTGCGTTCTGGTAGAAAGGCGCAGATAAGTTGAATGAAGTTTGGTCGGACGATAAGGTGGAGATTCGTTTGTTAATTGCTTCCGGGATGTGCTTTATGATAGAAGGTGGATGATTTGAACGACTGTCAACATAGAGGGGATCGTTGTTCGGTTTTCGGTATGGGGAGAATGTCTCTTCTTGCAGATTCAATGTAACGTCAAGAAAGTTCACGATGTGATTGTTGACTTCGGCTGTAATCTTTAAACCTAAATCGTGGAAGATAGTATGCAATGTTTTCTTGCTTTGTCCGCTAGCCTCCCGCTCTTACCGTGTAATAGCATTAAACCGTCATCCCGATATAACCCCACGTTTTCTTTCCCAAACTTATCCGAAATTTCTTTTAGATTGAATAGGCCGACAAGTTCGCATATTTCTGCGCCATCATAACTACCCATTGCAACGTCAAATAGCGACGCGTTGTTTTTCTTTGCCCATGTCATTTCACCGTAGAACAGCAAGGATTTTCTTGCGTGTTTGATGATAGATACTTGCTCTTCGGTAATGCTTGTTAATGTTTTAGCCCATGACAAAGTTATCGAAAGAGGCATGCCAACCATAAAAAATCACTAACTGTTCCTCGGTATTCAGCGGAAACAGAATTATCAAAGTATGCGTGGAAACTCAAGAAAAGCGGGAAGCAATACAACATCAAGTGGAGCATACTAAAGCGTGCCCGTGCGTATACGGCTGGTGCAGCAAGATGCAATCTGTGCCCTGAAGAGAAGGTTTGCTTACTGGAAGCTGACAAAAGCAGGATATTGAATAAACGCTCAGAAATATTCGCGAAATGCTGTCATAGCCGAAATAGTTTTAGCGCGCGCAAATTTGAACGCACGCGAGATGCGTCAGCAAACCGTTAGTTTAGAGCACGTCATTGAATCAACTTCATTCGCCTGAAGATCGCTTCGAAAGAAGCGTGAAACACAGTGTAGCGACAAATATATTTTAAGATTAAAATTATATATATATATATATATATATATATATATATATATATATATATATATATATATATATATATATATATATATATATATATATAATATATATATATATATATATATATATATATATATATAGCGCAGAGCGCTATTTTTCACCGAAACGAGGCTTTAAATCTTGAAAATGAGGCGGAATACCTAGTTAATTGTCGGAATACAATTAAATTTTCAACTCAGCGCCCAAAACTTGACAAGGGTGCCCAGATTGAGCAAATTCTCCATTGCTTTTCGCTTCAATCGGGCAGATATCGGTTTTGCACCAAAACGAGGCTTTAATC
>CACRXK020011833.1:0-15831 GCA_902702795.2 Paramuricea clavata
TATATATATATATATATATATATATATATATATATATATATATATATATATATATATATATATATATATATATATATATATATGTATATATATATGAAACAAACTGTTGTGCATGGAACGCGTTCCAAAGAATTCTGAACAAATCCAAACTTGTGATTTTCCGCACAGATTGAGGAAATTAACAAAAAGTCGCAGACTCGTCAATTTTTTTAAAGAAATTCGCTTTTTTGGCAGACACAGTTTCATTGTCTGCACAAATACCATTTTTATATCAAGTCAAAGCACGATTCCACTAAAAACAGTAAATATGCCAAGAGTATTTATAGAAGTGTCTGAAATTCAGACTCCCCTATATCTTGCTTCCAAATCTAAGAGAGTCTGAAATTCAGACACCCTTATAACTTGCTTCCAAGGATAAAAATGTCTGAAATTCAGACACTTCTATATATAATATATTGCTTTCAAATAAAAGAGTGTCTGAAATTCAAACACTCCTATATATATTGCATCTCAATATAATACACCCCTATATTTGGATGCAAGAGTTGCTGGCAATACAGAATAAATAATTGATGCAAAACAAGGGATATCTGACATTCAGACTACCTTAATCCTTATAATACAAAAGTCAACGCGTTCCAAACTAACATGGGATTTTCAATTATATTTTTCTCCGCTAGAAAAGGTCTTTTTCAAAAATGGGTCATTGCATTTTTTCTTTCCCAATGAGCAAATTATAACTGTCCGCAACTGCAACTTATAACCGTCCGCAATGAATCTAAATTTTATGCAGTGAGTTTAATTTTAAAATTATAACTTTTTTACCTTTAAAATAGAAATTATTTTGAGAACTATAGTATGCCTAAAGTAGCTGCATCAGCTAAATTTGTTATAAATTGAAAATTATGACGGCCTAAAATTTCTGAGTATAGAGTACAGATATGGGTTTCCACTTCATTCAGCTGATCAGCTGGTCAGTTGACAGTTGTATATGAAAGCCTAAAATTCCAGGTCAGTTTGTTAGAAAATGCAAATTATTATTACATATAATTGTTTCACAACTGAGATAGAAAATTGCACTACAAATTAATAAGTGTTTGTACAGTAGTTTTAAAACTATAACAAATCAGTTCCTAATTCCATATCCGTATCGAAATGAGGCGTTCCGAGCGGGAATAAAATTACAGCTAAATCATAAAATGCAAGTAAATGCAGTTGAAACTGGAATGCTGTAATAAAACATGCATATCAAATGCAAATCTTCGAGTCTCACAGTGTCATGCAGTAAGCTTCAATCCCTACTATACATGCAGTGATTAAACTGAAACTTTATCCCCACTATAGTCGCTAACGCGTTCCAAACTATTTTCAATAATTCCAAACTACTAAATCCACACAAAATATCCTTAATTTTGCAGAATTTGACTAATTTTTCTGCACAATTTAACCAAATATATTAAATCACTATAATTTTCCTCTAAATTTGCAAAATATATTCATTTTTGGTAAAAATGTGTAAAAATAATTTATTTCAATTTTGCAGACTAAAAAATTTACTGCTACTTTTAGTAGTGATTTTGTACATTTTTGCAAACTTTATATATTTCCAACTTAAAATCAATTAATATTAATGAATTCGGAGGAAAGGTTAATTTCCCTCCTTAAAAAAACCAGAATTTTATGTTTACCTTTAAGATTTCCTCAAAATCCCTTATTTATAAAATATATTTTTACTGTCTTCAAAAAAATACTGCATAGTGAATATATAGTAAAAGTAACAGCAAGTAAACAGGTTTGTTTGCAGTGGAATATAGAAAAATGGCGGAATGAGCACAAAAAGCGACTCCGAATTTCAGACACCCAAATTGTTCGCAATGGAATAATTATAACAAAACGGCAGAATGAGCACAAGAAGAGACTCCGAATTTCAGACACCCAAATTGTTCGCAATGGAATAATTATAACAAAACGGCAGAATGAGCACAAGAAGAGACTCCGAATTTCAGACACCCAATTTGTTCGTAATGGAATAATTATAACAAAATGGCAGAATGAGCACAAAAAGAGACTCCAAATTTCAGACACCCAAATTGTTCGCAATGGAATAATTGTAACAAAATGGCGGAATGAGCACAAAAAGAGACTCCGAATTTCAGACACCCAAATTGTTCGCAATGGAATAATTATAACAAAATGGCAGAATTCGAGCACAAAAAGAGACTCCGAATTTCAGACACCCAAATTGTTCGCAATGTAATCATTATAACAAAATGGCGGAATGAGCACAAAAAGAGACTCCGAATTTCAGACACCCAAATTGTTCGCAATGGAATAATTATAACAAAATGGCAGAATTCGAGCACAAAAAGAGACTCCGAATTTCAGACACCCAAATTGTTCGCAATTTTAATCATTATAACAAAATGGCGGAATGAGCACAAAAAGAGACTCCGAATTTCAGACACCCAAATTGTTCGCAATGGAATAATTATAACAAAATGGCGGAATGAGTACAAGAAGGGACTCCGAATTTCAGTCACCCATTTTGTTCGCAATGGAATAATTATAACAAAATGGTGGGGACTACAAAATTCTGACAACCATTTTGTTCGCAAAGGAAAAATTTGAGAATTTACAGTTCTATATCACATATATTTTCTATATATACTATACAACCTGCAACATAAACTGCTAAGCTACTTAATTGTTCAACACAAAAATCTGAACAAACTGAGAAGTGTGTGTGTCCACAGTCCACGTACCACATGTGCAGTGCAGAATATATTATTATAGAACCTTCAAGACAAAAGCTATGTTTACAATTTTCAAATAGTGAATCTCTCTGAGAGAATTATTGAACACAAAAGTCAAAATAGTGATCTACAGGAGCACTCAGTAATCTCGGTTCACATTTGTTATAAAACTATTAATTTTGACTATTGTATTGACAACCAAGTTGGTTGTGAACTTGTCAATAGTCAAAATTAGTTTAAAGGTAGGTTACAGTCCCTTCTGCGCATGTCTGTGATTGTTTTTGCCTGGCGACTCCACCGGAAGTTGGGCATCTCGGTTTATACTCGGTCCAGTCTCATTTCTGGCAATAACACGCGCGTTGTTTTTTTCGCAAGCGAAGGAGTGAAGCTAGAAGTTTCCAAAATATACTGAGCTTTTTTGAGCGACAATCCTTCAAATAACGAGTTTTTGAGGCAACATGACGAGTAGGAAAGAATACCACGCTAGCAGGGATGCTTACAAAATGTATAGTGTATCTATTTTATTGTTTTCCTCGATGGAGAGCGTGCCATTTCTGTCTGCGTTTCCCCATGAACCTACATCCTCTGATCCTCAAGCTTCTAGTAAAGGTTTTCAAGAAAAGAATCCAAGAAGGATTGGACATTTCACCCAACATAGCTGCTATTCACTCCCTTCACTGTGGACACTTCAGTGAAATCGCTTGTTGAAGCCCATCAATCGAGGTTTTAATGACTATAAAATTCTCTTTATTCACTATTTTAATTATACACTATAGTTACATACGAACTGTTCTATCTCTTTTATTTACAAACTGAAACCCATATAATTAAGGCCTAAAGATATGATACTCGTGAGTAGGAGTTGTCAATGAAAAAGTGTTAATGAGCAATTTGAAGTCAACATGTTTTGGATGGCTGTTTATATAGTGTTTATTGTCAGAATGATAAATGATATAAATTAATCTACTTGACCGTGCTTTACTGTCTTTGACTGTCTTCTCATGGACAAATTGTGCTCACTTAATAGAAACACATAAAAAGTTTCTCTGATCAAAGTATATTTTAATCAAAGCAGCTTACAGCCCTCGAAAACGAGGTCGGCATTCGGCAATGCCGACCTAAATGCCGACCTATCAACCTCCCAGGCCGGCAAATTTTTGCCGACGTTAATTCAGCAAAAGTAAGAATCTTTTTGTGCTGATAGCTGTTAAAAAGTCAGCGATTATAAAATTTGATTCGTAGTTCGATAACTAAACACACTTTGGTGTAAGGTTTAAAAATTGACTTTTAAAAATTAAATTAAATTAGCTCAGGTAACCGGGCTGGCTCGCCTCCATATAAACACCGCCTAAGACATTTAGTTAATAAAACATTTTGATCACAGAAACTTATATGATGTAAACAAACTCAATTAATAATTACCAGTATATTTTTTCACCCTAATTGTGACTAAAAGCTTGCATATAAGAACCTACAATTTAAGAACCTGTCAGGCTAAAATTTTTTATTTAGACACCCTAAATAAGAATTTGTTTAGGCTAGCAATTCAGGTTTTTATTTTATCACATGAAGACAAATCAAATCTAAAAATGTATATAAATCAAAGAAAATAAACTCTTCACAAAGTCAAAGTAATGAAAATGATCCAGAACACTGAAAATGTCATTGAGATAAATAAAGTGTTAGCAGCTTTACAGCATAGCTTTACCGCGGCATAGCTATTAGTTAGAATATTTTTGCGCAATTTATATATATGTACATGTAAATTATACCTCGAATACCAAAAATGAGTCGCTTTTCTTTAAGAATTTAACCTAATTTCCAAGCTCTAATGATCATGTATTCACTACATGTATTGTCCAAGGTGGGATCTGGGGGTTTGAAATCCGAGCTTTCTTTCTCGTAGATGGATTGCCTCCTACACAAAGCAATCTGAAACACAAGCCACTTCATATTGTACTATGATTGCCTAATCTTGTGTCACAAAGAGTGGCACCATCCCATATATAGGTATATATTGTCAGAACAAGCTCCCATGCCCATGGCCTGTTTTGTGACATGAAATCAGACAACACAGTAAAACCCTAGACTAGACAGTAAAACCCTAAAACCTAGATTTTTTCCAAGTTAGCCTAAACAGGTTCTTATGTGAATGGTGCTTACTGAATTCATGTCACAAACTGTAATTATATTTAGTATATTCAGTACTTTCAGGGGGGGAGCACAAGCCCTTGAGTCATATTTATGCCTATTCCTTGGATATATGAGTTTTAACAATAATTGTTTATAAATTATTTGTATTATCATATAACCCAATAAATCTGTTAAGAAAAAGAAAGACTGATTCGTTGATGTAAATAAAAATTTCATCAGTGTTTCATGAACATTCTGATGGGCTCTGATATACAGCGAAACAAGCATATATTTAGCAATTGTCCTCTGTCTTGAAGAGATATGATGAACTAACGTGATCACTAGATTGACCAGAATTGTTCAAGTTAATATTGCTATTAGATCATTCAGTGTCACAAGAATATCATCATTTAGTGTCAATATGAGAGTAATATCAAAGAATTCATACTTCCAGTTCATAATTTCAAAACATACATATTTATAACACAACTGAAAAGTTGAATATAATCTTAGCGTCTCGTACTCTCGTCACTGTCAATCTATTGAACTCTTTTGTTGTTTATAACGAAATCATCTCCATAGCGCGCACGAGCTTGAACAAATAAAGCTGTATATCCATCTTTTGCACGGTCAAAAATTTCGCCCTTGGCTTTGCCACGAAGACAGGAACTGCAACCACATTCTCAATCACACTTGTTTCGAATTTCGTCAAGCGAAAAGCTTTCCCCAAGGCCAAGCGCTTCTGTCATAATGACAACAACACTGGCAACATGTTTCGAGGGATTGATACCGCATTAAATATATTCATGATGAGACACTCCAAAGGTAAACACAAATTATTCGAACTCACACCTTCGGGATTTCGGTTCGCCGCCCCAGCTGTTGATATAGCAAGTCCCACAACGTTCAAAGCGGCCTCTTTATAACTTTATTCACGATGTTTACAGTTAAACAGCTACAGCATAGAATAAAGATCCATATAGAAGGGCCACTTACGTCGGAAGCTTTGAAGTTTCTGTCCTCGCGCATGTCGCATTACGCAAGTTGGCCGCCATTTTCCTAGCCAGTCAATGACATTTTCTGGCCAATAAACACGCTGTACTGGCTGGCTGCTCCGCCTTCTGGCCAGTAAACTGCATATTTTTGCATAAAAAACCGAGGACATGTTGCACCGCTGAGTGGCCCTTCTGTTACTGATCTTTATTCTGTGGCTACAGTATAAGATTGTGTTTATATTGTGTACAAAAATTTCCAGTGTAGAAATGTACAAGAAATGAAGCCGAGTATTGTCAAACATTGCACTCCTCGGTCACAAATTATGTGGAATGTTACTTTGAACTCGTCAAATACTTCATCTTATATAATTAATGTGGATCAAAACAAAAAACGTAAACAAAGCCCGCGCATGCGCAGAAGGGACTGTAACCTACCTTTAAGATTTACAAGGAGTGTTTCTAATTTATATAAACTAAACTTCTATGCCTCTATATTTACAAAGCTTAAAATTTAAACTTGAAAATTGGAAACATGCAAATGTATACGAATGCTAAAACTATGAACTATGAATTAAAACGTTTAGAACTTGCGATTAGGCCACTATTTGTTGTATGTTGGTTTCTCATCCGGAGCTTCACCTAAAGTTGATGCGGGCGGGCGGGCCATTACCATTATGCCATTATTTGGCGGGTTTCCCCTCTCCGTAAAATTTACCTTTGAGAAAGTGCGCATTAAGCATTTATATAGTGCGTACCGGAAAATACAGGAATCGTTGTATATGTTTTATACAGCTGCAACTTTCTGAATGTTTCCATACCCTGTAATTCAGCATTGCAAAACAGCACTAAATTCGTAAGTGCAACTGAAACCATGTTTTCATATTAAAAACATGGCCGCTCCACATATGAAATAATTTTGTAGCCAAGTCGTCTCGAGTTTGCATATTTGATAAGCGTGTACGTAATTATAATGCGGGAGAAACTGGCAGTTTTGGTATGAAATTTCGTATTTTAACTATAACATTTGGTTTGGGAACATTTCTAATTGTCTTTCTTTCAAATTTCGCTTTGAAGACATTACAAAATTTATAATAATGGTCAAAAATTGCAATAATGGCGAACAAGACCATTTTCTTAAAAAGCATGCGGGCGGGGATGAGAAACTAATATACAACAAATGGTGGCCTAAGGCACAATGCCTAGGAACATGGTGAGTACTTTGTGATATTTGCAAATCATTGTATGAGAAGTTAGACTTTAGTATTCATTCCTGTTACGTTTGACAAATGTCATTTTACTGTCACGGTTGACGAATGTCATTATTGCGTCGATTTTCACATATTTTTTTGCTTTTTGCCTGGTGCATTAGTACAGCATTACATATAAATTCAAACTGCTCTTAGTACACAGTACCGATCTGTTCTTCACAATTCGTAGCCACAGTAATAGTCAAAACATCTGAAGTCCTGATCAATGCTTCGGGCAAGACTCCCATAGGTGTCACCAAATTTGAAACTTGAAAAGCGGTTGTCTCTATATCGGTAGAACGAAACGTTGCACACACGACAGTTTTTTCGTACATACGAAACGTAGACGGTTTGTTCGACACGGCAAATAGCGCACGGAGAAAGCGTTCACGCAAAAATGCACGGCTATATTGAACATTGCCTTCGTTCGCTTCGTTTTCGCCGTTAATAACCAAAGAATTTGAAGACTCCTTCGAGTCCGCCATCTTTGCAAAGTTTTTTTTAAAGGAAATTTTCAAAAAGAAACTGCAAGGAAATTTGGCGGGAAATAAGGAAATCTGGAAAATCCATTGGAAAATCATTGGATTACAGACCTCTCAACTCTCACGCATTCGGCGTGAGTCTCACGCAATTCGCTTCAGTCTCACGCTCTCACGCCAGACCTCTCAATTCTCACGCATTCGGCGTGAGTCTCACGCAATTCGCTTCAGTCTCACGCTCTCTCTCACGCCACGTTTAGTAAATCTAACGCATAAAAATTTTGGTATATCCGCATAGGTGTATTTTGGGCAGTCGGGCAATATTCGATCAACAGTCGGGCAATTTTGGGTTGCAATAAAAAAAAATGTGACAAATTCTGTAAATTTTGTCTAAAATTAAGTCAATTTTTTGGCAAATTGTGTGATTTTTCGAAAATTTTGTGTATGTTCGGAAAAATATTGGTTGTCCGGAAAATTTTTTTGACCCCTAAAATGGTACACTGACCGAAATTTGGTACACGCCGAAATAATTTTTCCGGAAAAAATTTTTTCAATCTCACTCTTAACTTCTCTGCAAAGTTGAGAGGTCTGGGATTATCAGAAATAAAATCTATAAAACTGTTTATTTTATCGTTTCAGAAAAAACTATTAAACTTTGTGCTACCAAATTCATAGTAATTAATTTGCGGAAGGAAAATTTGTGATCTTGACAGTAAATTTATATGCAAACGAACTGCAAATGCAAACTGATGTTTTGAAATCGCATCATGGAACATGGAAACACAATTTTACGGGAAATTTCAATATGGCGGAAAAAATCGAAGGAGAAAAAAAGTTAGTAAGCCTCCCTTTAGCAAGAATTAAAACAATTATGAAAAGCTCACCTGATATGAGTCATGCTGGACAGGAATCTATATTTATGGTCGCCAAAGCCACTGTGAGTGAATCACTAATATGTACTAGTAGCTCTGTTTAATACTGAAATTTTAATATATTTTCATGATGGCCTATTGATGGGTAGTGCGTACTCATGACTATTTTAATCGACATTTACGTATTTACATCCATTCTCTTGAGGTGCCTTGGAATTTCAAGGAGGAGAGGGGTTAAAATAACCCATTTGTACGGTCGTTGAAAGATTTTTAGTTTGAATTTTCGTGGGAAATACCCCAGGATGGCAACAACCATAGAGAATGCTGTGTGCTTACGAAAGGCATTCACCAGGGGTTTCAGAATGATTTGAAGTAGGCGGTTGTACCAAAAAAGTAGCCGGCTGTGACTGATAGTTAAAAAATCGCGTGGGGAGGGGAGCGTGCCCTCGCATTAATTAAAATTTAAAAAATTTTCGCCGCAAATTAACAATCAAATAATATAGAATACGTAAAATGACAAAGTACAACTATTAACATGTTAGATTTAGATGTCATTTGCATTTAGGGGCGGACCATTTGATTTTGAGGGGGGGGGGTGGAAGATTCAGTCTGTGCAAGAATTTTTTTCTGCCCAGGGAATAAGACAGATATTTTTTTCCTGTAAAGTGCTGCGCAAGATATTTTTTCCCAATATATTTCGCGCCAGGATATTTTTTTTGCCCCTCATAATAACTGCTTACAGTAACTTAAGGCTTTCATGTAGCTATCGTCAGAGACGTTAGCCAGGGTTTTCAGTCAGAGGAGGCCGAGCCTGAATCCCAAGAGGGGCTAAGGAATTTTCACTGTGCTTTATTTTATATGGTTATGTCTTAATGTTCCCCACACTAAAGCGTGCAGGTTTACTTACAAAAAATGTATAACTGCACCAAAACCTAAAGCATGCAGGGATAGAGTAGAGTAGACTGGGGGAGGTACAGTATATGAATGATCTGTAACCTTGGGGGGTTCGGGGACATGCTCCCCCTAGAAAAATTTAAAATTTGAACCTCAGAAATGCTATTTCCTGCGTTTTCAGCCATGGATTCATGCAACAACTTTGCTGTACTAAGCCTAAGGAACACTCACTGTCCTTTATTTTAAACAAGGGAAAATCACAAAATGAGCTTTGATTAATATGTAATAAAACAAGATTTCAATAATGCGATTTTTAACTGCCCTCCGAAACAACAATGTTCCACCAAATATAGCTCTGTAGCTTTTCAATCGTTCAATACTCATACAAATAGCTTGTTGGGGATCGGGTTGCATCCTCTTCAGAAATATTTTAAAATCTAGACTCTCTAAACTCCAGTTTAAAATTCCAATTTTCGCATTAAAATCATCGTATATACAGTACGTTCAACTTGCATCCGGTAGATCGGCCTTTGAAGCTTTAATAGTTTGGAACTATGTTATCAAAAAACGCACACAGACTCAACCATCCAAAAATACTTTTTCTACCATGCATATTAGATATGTACATTAAATAACTTATAAACTTGTACATATCTTAAGCCCAGATTTTCTCAGGGGGGGGGGGGCAACAATTTTGCCAGGGAATGCCACTGGCTATCATATGTTATTGAATCCAAAGGCGCCAGAATCCCTGTGATGTTGTCCACTGTTCACCCAATGTTCTTTTTAGCAAATGTGCCTGCTCAAAAATGCAAAATCTTGCAAGCATGTGGACACAATACTGAAGTGAAGAACGTCAGTAGATTTACATGCAGGAATTTTTTTTTTGAGCGCTTTCTTTTGCATGATATATTTTTTCCTCGATTGTATGTTGCATGATTTTTTTTCTTTCTCCTTGGATTGCATGAATGTTTTTTCCGAAATCTTTCAACCCCCCCCCTTAAAAATCAAATGGTCCGCCCCTTATACTTGTAAGTGACAATGTACTTTAATGTACTACTTATAGTTTAATTTTTACAGCTGCATGAACAGAATGACAATGTACACTACAATAATAGTAATTATTTTATGAGTCCGAAATCATTAATCAAATGATGTTATATTTATGTACGTAATGAACTTCACTTCACCACTTCTTCTTTCTTTTGCTATGTTTGGTACTATGTATTATAATTTATCTTATTGATCTTCCAAAAGAAGTGATGTTTTGCTTGAATTCAGGGCTTGAATTTTTTCACGGCAATTACTGTAGAGGGAGAACAAAATGCTGTGGATCATTGCGGCAATGACGGCAATTTTTTGCCGTATAGTATTTTTAAACTCATGTTCACTGTGCATTACTATTTTGATACTTGAATTCAGATGTTGATCAAATCATCCGTAAATTACTATTTTAGTCTCAGTTTTGTTCGAAAAAAAAAACACTAAAGAAATACGTAAACTGACATGTTTCTAGCTTGTCAGCAATCCAAAGTCTGTACAATAAAGTTAAATTTTTATTACAGCAATTTGAAAACAAAAATGCCGTGGAAACTCACAAAATTGCCGTAGACAGCTGTTACGTTCTACGGCAATTTTTAACGCCATTGCCTTCAATTGATTTCAGGGAAATTCGAGGCCAACTTGAATTCCAATTGGAACATAACAAACATTGTGTTGGTTCGCTTGTACTTTTGTATATAAAATTTTTCCTGTGACCTGACGAAAAGTAGGCGGCGGTAAAAGTTCAAGTAGCCGGCGGAACTCCGCCGGCCGCCGGCTTATTCTGAAACCCCTGCATTCACCCTCCTGAAAATATTCAAAATGGCAGATGTTTTGGGGGGAATGTCTATTGTAAGCACACTGGTTAGGAACATGATGAGTGCTTTGCCATTTTGATGACAAATCGTGACGTGTCAGCGGTTACATCTTCTGTAAGGTCTCTATTCTGTGCCCAATATTTCCAGACTGGAAAGTTTGGAAATTGTGAGGTATGTCCAGTATAGCCATCAGAGAATGGATGGTGACAATCCGCGAGTATAGGCGGATTTCCAGTCCTCGCACGAATTAGCTCCTCGCTGCGAGTGCATGCATGAGCACTTTCATCCAATCACAATGCTAAACAGTCAATTTTTGTGGCTAGCCCGTTCGCGGGCTAGCCACAATGTAACGCTAAAACTCTAAGAGTTGTGAAGTTGTGACGGAACTTGTCGACTGCCTTCGGAAACTGTCGTTGATGGCATGAGGCAAATGGCAATGATATTAAAATGCCAGTTGTCACAGAAAAGGTATCTTACAACTATTAAACGACTTTAATACTGCAAGATGCATCACTCAGCAAAATTACAGTTGGCAACGCTGGTAGAAATACTCGAATGAATTTTTCACAGCAAACGGTAAGTTAATTTTTGTTATTTCAGTCGATATTTATGTTTACAATTTGTGAATCTGTCATTTCATATTATATTATTAAAACTTTGTCATTGCTATCGTGTTGCTATTCATGTCTGCTCTGGACTCTGCTTCTGGTCAAGGAGATTTAGATCACGCTTCATATAAAGCTTTATATAGTGAGTTTATATAATCCTGTTAATAATCAAACGTTCTTGCACAGATCTTGAATTTTAATATACCGTTATGTGGGTAACAGTTGGCATAGCCCATTGTTGGCATATTTTACAACAATACTACAACTGCCCTGTCCACTTGCAGGTATAAAACTTTAACTACACTTAACACAGAAAACAGGCTGGACTATTTTATATTAATATAGTCTAGTAGTTACTAGCGTGGAAGCTCACTCAGTCTGTTTACATACAGTTGAAGGATCTTCTAGCTAGATGGAAGTAATTGAGTGAAAATGTATTATTTTACATTTATTAGATCTATTAAACCAGGAGATGCAACTGTAGGTGCAGTTTATTTTTGGATATCTAGTCCAGATGTAAATAATATGTATTATTATATCTGATCTAAGATCAGCAGGGGCGTAGAGACAGGGGAGTGTGTGTGTGTGTGGGGGGGAGGGGGGCAAACTCCACAACTGTGAAACTCAGGTAAAGCTCAAATACTTGTAAATTTTTACATTCTCAGGTAAACTTTGTGTAAAAGTCGTTATTTTTGTAAAATGATGACCATTTGACATCCGACACCCCCCCAAACTTCAGATGCTTTGCTACGTCCCTGAAAATTAGTGCAATCACAATAAAACACTGACCGTTGCAGTTGCGAGAGTATATATGAAGAAAACTCACAGTCATAATGTGATGAGGTCATATCGACAAGTTTCAACATTTCTTTTCAGCACTTAATAACAGCAGTGTCAATTGAGTAGCATGTTCATACTTTTATTGCCACAGTTAAATGTGTTGTTTAACCTAATGAGCTGCAATGTGCCCCAGGCCCCCAATGCACCCTACTTATTTCTTTTACTTGTCTAACGCCAGACGATTTTACCCGTCAATGGGGAAGCTCTGCCGCTTAATGGGTTAAATTTATACCTGCATCATTTATAATGTGTCAGTCTTGCGAGCTGCCAGTAAATATTTGGTTCTTAATTTTAAACAATTTGCAGATAAAAGCACAATTCAAAATCATAGTGATGCATGGCATCTACAGTACTTCAAACAACTAAGTGAACACATATTCTGATCAATTTGCTGATAATATGGTGACTGGTGATAATATTGGATAATATAGGAAGATCAGAATATTTGCACAAGTGTCAGGGCAATACAAGTTAGTGGTGATGACATAATTGATTTGATGAGTTCATTATAAATTCCGATGCTGTTAGATCTTACAATAAATAAAAATGTTTAGAAATCATTAGTTGCTGCATGTATATACTTATTATTGAAGCAAAACCGAATGTTGCTTTTAAATCAAGTGATTGTAGCCATTTGTTGGCATTGTAAGAAAGATACTGCATCTGTTTTATTTTGACCATTCTTCTATTGTAATTATTAATTTTGTATCAAAATAAATGTTTGTGATGAATGTTCATGACAATGTGAACTCCGGCTGTATTCGACCAGGCTGAATAGGCTAGCCACATGTACGCAGTGCGTACCTATTTTTATTATATGCAACCACTCGCAGTGAGCTGCGAGGAGCTTCGTGCAAGGACTGGAAAACCGCCTTATGAACACAGATAGTTAGATATTTAGAGTATAATGCTGAATGATACTTCTCTCGTTGGACGCTACAGATGGTTAGGATGGTACAGATCATACAGACTGTGCCGTCTGCAGTCAGATGGTGACAATCTGTGAATATGAATACAGATGTTTAGGCACTTAAGTATATAACATGTCACAATGTGTACCATCTGCAGTCAGATGGTGACAATCTGTGAGTATGAACACAGATGGTTAGGCATAGAGTAACATTATAAAGTAGAGCACATTGGTCATTGGTGCACAATGAAGCATAAAGGTTTGATGTGATTCTATTGACTATGTAAGTGTAGTATAATAGTAATTTTGCAGCTATATGCCAGGCAGAGTGGCATATCTGATTCAGTGGTATCAGACTATCAGCTTATTTCAAGTAAAATATGCAGCATGCCTTCACTTAGTCCTTACCAGCCAGGTATAAGTTACATACTGTATAAGCTAATGCTAGACGATTTTACTCGTCAAGTGGAGAGTGCTGCCACTCAATGGGTAAACCAAACAAAACTGCCCATGCATCCTCTTAACCCTTTAAGTGCCCTAGCTGCCACTCAATGGGTAACTAACCAAACAAACTGCCCATGCATCTCTTAACCCTTTAAGTGGCAATGCACCCTGTTGCGCGTTACTTTAGTATTTTACTCTATCTAACGCCAGACGATTTTACTTCCCAAGTGGAGAGTGTTGCCACTCAATGGGTAACTAACCAAACAAACTGCCCATGCATCTCTTAACCCTTTAAGTGGCAATGCACCCTGTTGCGCGTTACTTTAGTATTTTACTCTATCTAACGCCAGACGATTTTACTTCCCAAGTGGAGAGTGTTGCCACTCTATGGGTTAGTATCTTATTTATACACACATAAAAATCTCACAACTTGTTGACAAGTTGTTGGAAGTGCGTTTTTACATGTGTACCCGGGTTTTTGACATTTTCCCTTTAAAATATTTAAGCCTGTATTCCTTTGGATCAAGGTAACACTCTTTAAAATCAAGCCAAATCAATAAATCTTTTATTCCGAAATTTGAAACAGCTCAAACGCCATATTTTTTCTATCTCATAACTGCACAGGAGGGTTCTACCTCTACTACCCTGCCAGTTAATTCCAATTATATCTCACGCCACATTGCAAAATCATGAATTTGAGTGAAATACTGTAAAAAGTCACATGGTACAAATGCCGTGTATTTATTGGACAATTTGAATTTGAGGTATAATATGAGGTTAAGTTGTTAACTCACATTGACAACTGTCAAGATATTGATGTGTGTATTATATATTACATAGGAGCTTTTTGTTGAATATCTGGCAAAGGAAGCACATAAGGAGGGGAAAAAGCCTGAAGTATCCTATAAATCACTATGTAGGTATTTGATATTGGAGTATAAAATTGGAATTTGTATTAGAGAAAAGAATAATTATATATCCTGCGCATCCCAGAAAACTCAAATTACTGGATGGAAGTTGAGGATCTTCTTGGTCTTTTTCAAATATTTATGGTCTTCACAATTTAGATGTCTCTTTGTGGATCACTTTCTTCAGTTTCTCACCTTAAATTTATTTGTACTTTTTTAGCCAAAGTTGTTGAAGAGCAAGATTGCTTGGAATTTCTCGTTGGTTTGTATATATTTCTACTTTTCTATATTTTTTTTACGAATTTAACAATCAATCAATATTGTATCATGGATGTTTGAGGATGCGAATTTCAAACAATAACTATGTGCATGCTACCCTGTTCCAGAGGTTCTTTGCAAGGCAAAAGCCTCTGGTCACATCGATTGCAAATCCCACGTCTACACTTGATTAGGTTCAGAATTTGAATCTTGCATGTGATTGGCCATAATTTGTAAAAATATGTCAAACCGGTTTGGGAAATAAACATTACTGAAACATTACTGTAAGCTAATTATAGCTATGATTAGCTTACAGTAATGTTTATTTCAACCTCGTTCCCAGAGGCTTAGAGGAAAGAGCCTGGGAATGAGGTTGTGTTTATTTCCCAAACCGGTTTGACATACTTTAAAATTTACAAATGGCCAGTGACATGCGAGATTCAAATTCTGAACCTAATCAAGTGTGAAAGTAGGATTTGCAATCGATGTGACTATAATATAGTTAATAAGCTCATTGTTGTTTTGTTGCCTTGGCGCGCAGGTGGACCGCGTGCGGGGTCTGAGACTAAGACTTTTTGGCGCCAATAGATATAGTTTTATTAGTTAGTTTTGCATGTGCATATATACGAGA
>CACRXK020011834.1:0-15830 GCA_902702795.2 Paramuricea clavata
TAAAACAGAGTTGGCACAGGATATCTGAAATAGCTTTAACACTAATCGAAGTCAGATAACCTTATTAAAGTATTCGAGCCACTGTGGGTCAACATTGGTTTAAGGTCATGGTGCACAATGATTATACAGATGCAAATTAAAATTTATAGACATATGCAAAAACAAAAGCAGGCATAAAGCCAGTAATCATTAATTATAAATTTGATTTTAGTTAATTTGAAAGCAAATGAAAACAGAAATAAGAATAAAGATAAAGCTAGTATTCATTAATAAATTTGATTTTAATTATTTTTTTGAAGACTGATTTAGTTAGTATTTTCAAGCTATCATCTATATCATTCCAAGAAGGAAAATAAAAAGAGAACATAATCATGTGCAAGGTCAAGGAAATATGCTTGTAGAAATTAGCAATGAAACATTCACTAGACCTCTTTTTCTTCCCCATATATTCCACCTTCTTTCCATATATTTTGGATAGCTCCTTTAATACATTTGGTTGTTCAAAACCACTTACTCCTGGAAACCTTTCATTAAGTTTTTGCATTAAACATCTACCATGACAATAGATTCTGCCTTCTTGCAAATCAAACATTCTAAGGCTGTCTTCATATCGGCCTTAAATGCTTGGTAGGAAGGTTTTACTATAAAATAATTTAAATACGCAAATTTACATTAAAGTTTAGTCGTATACTCATATATATGTAATACACAATAGAAACAAGCCAGCCCTAAAACGTTAAAACCTGGCGGTAAAATTGCTCCCGCTACAGTACTAGTAGCACTATTATTATGAAAGATTGTTCAAGCAATCGCATAATTAAAATATAGTTTGTATAAACTTGCCTTTCCTTTTGGTTCCACCTGGAGTATAAATTACATTCCTCTGGCTATTAGCAGGGACGGGGATCATCGATTGCTTCAAGGGTTGATCACCTTTATGATCCATACTGATATTCGACGAATATATAAACCCAAAATTGTCAAAATGTGATTTCTTACGATCGGCCAACCCTTTCTTTTTCGCTTTAATCTGGTCCTGTATTTCCGCTATTTGGGTTTCTTTTTGCCGCACACTGCGCAAAATATTCTTGTACTCTAAACTGCATACAGGGACTTGTGTTCTCACATAGCGTGGTATCTTCGATTGAAATGCTTTGGAACTACCTACACTTTCAGCCATGTTGACTTCAATAGTTGACTGCAATGCCAATGAATATTTTTGCGCGAATTTTAGAGCAAATTATACTCACCCTACCCGGGGTGAATTGTCATGTCAACTAAGGTGAATTGTCGCGTCCAACCATTCGATTTTTGGCAGGCAACTCTCCCTCCCTTCGTTTTTCTCCTCTCCTCGTATTTTATCCCCCAAGATCCCCCTTTATCCGCCTTTCCCCCGACCCAATCCCCTTAATTTTATTACTACTCGGCCAAAACAACATTAATTCGCCGTTCGCGACAGTATTGCTCTTTTTTGATGGGTTATTACTACTCGGCCAAAACAACATTAATTCGCCGTTCGCGACAGTATTGCTCTTTTTTGATGGGGATTTTTCAAACGTTTGCCATTTGGGATGCCACAAGAGTTGCCTGCGGAGGAGGCTAGTGCCTAACCTGCCTCGTACCCAGGCGTCTCTTTGTAAAAAAACAGTGATGCGCATATGACGAGTTTACATGAAGTATTGTAGTGGGGAGAGATGGCGAAGGGGCTTGTAATTATTTAAAGCGCCTGGGTACGAGGCAGGTGGCTAACTGTTTGTCCACACAATTCCAAAAGATCGATTTTAGTTGGGGGTGTATACCGCCCTCCGTCTTCGGATAAAGAACATGATCTCAAAATTGAGCAAAACATTGAAACGGCATATTTGAGAAAACAAGAAATGATTATTGTAGGGGATTTCAATATTAATGCCTTGGACAGTCGTCTGTACTCTAAACACCGTTTAATCAAGTCACTAAAAAGCATGCATCTAAAGCCTGATTTCCACTAGGCGGAATTTTGCGCGCGGAGCGACATTTTCTGAAAAAGTTGAACTGCTTTCAACTTTGTGGCTGCGGAAAATGTCGCTCCGCGCGCAAAATTCCGCCTAGTGGAAATCAGGCTTAACTCAGCTTGTGTCTACGATTACACGACCAGCCAGTAAAACCTGCTTAGATCATGTTTATATTTCGCATCCTAATTTTATAACAGACATAGTGTCGGAGGACATTGGAACTTCAGACCACCTACCGGTGTTCGTTTGCAGAAAATACACGAAACTAAATAAGGACGCAAGCCATAAAGTTATTAACTATCGTGTTTTTAAGAACTTAAACCCGGAAAACCTATTAGATGATTTAAAAAATGTCCCTTGGGATAGTGCTTTTATTTTTGATGATGTAAATGACATATTAGCAACACTGGGGTCATTATTAAACCAGGTACTGGATGATCGTATTCCGCAAAAACAAAGGCGTGTAATTTTTTACAACCAGCATGGATTACAAATGAAATCATCGGAGCGATCAACAAAAGAGACTCTCTACTTAAGAAAGCTCGTAAATCAGAATCATGTATACATGTAGATTGGGACATGTATAAACACAAAAAAACGCATAGTTGCCTAAAGCAATTAGCCCTAAAGCAATTAGCAAAAACACAAAAGCCATCTATTAAAATAGCAGAGTTGACTGACGATCACGGAAATATGTACACGGAGCCACAAGAAATATCTGAAATCATGAATAATTTCTTTATTAACATTTTAAAACAAGTGGGAGACAACACGACTCAAGCTGGAGAATTTCTTCATGAACAGGTAATTGCGGAGTTTGTATCATCGAAGATCTCAGATGATCAAGCCCAGTTTAGCATTCCTGAAATAACGAGTAAAGATGTCCAAGAAATAATAGATAAACTGTCAAATAATAAAGCTACAGGTTCTGATGGAATAAGTGTGAAACTCCTTAAACTGATTGCACCGGTATTCTGCGAACCATTAACTAAATTGTTAAATTACTCGATAGCCACCAATACATTTCCATCGGCATGGAAGATGGCTCGTGTTACCCCCCCCTTTATAAAGATGGAGAACGTGATCAGAGTAATAACTACCGACCAATATCAGTATTATCCGTATTGTCGAAGATTCTCGAAAAACACGTGGCCAAATCCTTAATGAACTATCTTGTAAACAACAACTTATTATATGAACTACAATCCGCATTTCGAGAAGGTCCGCATTCTACAGAATCAGCGTTGATAAAACTTACTGATCAAATATTGTCAAACATGGATCAAGATAATGTTACTGGCGTCTTGTTTATAGACTTTGAAAAGGCGTTTGACATTGTGGACCATTGAGTGTCTAGTGATTATAATTATTGATAATATAAGTGGGATATAACACGTAGCAAATTAAATTGGCAGCCGTTTTTGGAGTCTGAATTAAACCAGCCGAGAAAAAAATTCAAAAAAAGTTATTAGATAAAAGCGACAAAAGCTAAACAACGTTCATTAGGCTACCTTATAAATGCAGTTTCATCTAGGCGAAACACGTAAAATATATATCATTATAATGATAATTTCAGTAAATAGAAACAGATTGAACAACTTGACGAAAATCTGGGATCCCATGGCTCTCATGCCAAATCCTGCTTCTATAAGATGCAACAAACCAGCAGATTTGCGCAAATTAGTTCCAGTCCTCATCAGGTCGGTTATTTTTGACATTTTCAACACCTTTAATTTCCCATGCAGTTTATTACACTGACCTGAAAGGTAAGTGTCTTAAATCCCTAGTTTTCTGTTTTCTGTTTTTTTCGTCGTCGTGAAATCGAGTTTGCGTTCGCGCATCGCAGGCTCAGGGTGCAACGATTAATCCAAAATGCCATCGATTCTTCGACTCCACGATTCATATATAATAGTAAGAAGCTTGTATTTATGTACGTAATAGCCTGCGCATGGCATGCTTGTGGTGCATTTTCCGTTTATTAGCCCATATATAGACTTCTATGGACTTATACGCACGCGCACAATTCCGAACTCCAATGGTGACATATTCAGTCCAGTTTCAAAATGGCACCTTTTGGGTGAGTGATCAGAATATATTTCACACAGATTCGTTGAATTTTCAAAGAGTTGTGCCGGTTTCCTATGGATTTTACGTTGTGTCGCACTCTGAACTTTCTTGCGTGTTGAATTAATATGTTTTTCTTCGTGTAACGACTCGAAAACCCCAAAATCTGGACCCAGCGAATTTTACAAAGGACAAGTTAAAGGTTCGACAGTTTGACTTTTTAACTAATAAACAACTGTTTATAAATATACGTTGTAGAGTCATAAACATCCGTGGTGTAGTTGTGTTCATTTTTTGTCGCACTCTGGACTTTCTTGCGTGTTGAATTAATGTTTTTCTTTTTGTATTAAACGACTCCAAAATTTGGCTTCCAAAATTTGGCCGACCCAGCGGATTTATACAATCAATATGTTGTATCAAACGACTCGAAAACCCCAAAATTTGGACCCGACGCGAATTTATTTAAACATATTTTGGAAAATTGAGTTTGCCCCAAGAGCGTACACACTCATCTAGGGGGCTTACTCGTTAGAAATTAAAAAATACACTGTCACGCACACACGGTTTTTAATATTTGAAAACTAACACGATAGGTGTCAAGAATTATTGAAATAAAAACGTGCTGTTTCTTTAATATAAGTCTGAACATAAGAAAATATTGCCGTGTTGTGTTCCAACGACAGCATTTGAGAACCAAAGAGAAATATTTCCATAATTTGTTCATCCTTCAATCTTGACCACCCTTCGGGAAGTTTCTCGGCAGCGGAGGAGAACAGCTTAGACCTTTGGGCAGCAAATATTGGACAGTAGAGAAAATAATGTTTTATAGATTCAGTGTGATAGCCACACCTGCATGATGGAGACATTTTACAACCTATGCCATACAAATATAAGTTTAGTGCACATACACCTCATCGCAAACGAGTATGGAAAATAGAAGAATGCCTATCAATTGCAAAATTTAAAATAGGATTAGGATTACATATGTCAAATACATTTAGTAGACTGTTCTTAAAGTGTGTAATTGAATCTGTAGAACGTATCTCATTGCTCAGATTATTCCATAATATTGTCGTGGAAGGAAAAAAGGCTTTCCTAAACTGTTCTGTTCGACAAGCGAAGAGTGAGTAATCTATACAATTTCTTAATTTATGTTGTGTCCTCCGACGAACTTGAAAAGGAAGTAAGTCACTTAAGTAACTGGGACTACAATTATTTACAATTTTATAATATAAAGTAAGTTTGTGAATTTTCCTTCTAGTTGACATACTTTCCCACCCTACTTCTCTCATGAGACGATGCTTGCTTGTTCCTTTCATAGCCCCTGTCACGAGTTTCGCTGCTTCATACTGAACGTGTTCAAGAAGATCGCTTTCACTTTCACTTTCAGTACAACTGTCCCACAATACGTCTGCATATTCCATGACAGGACGAATAAGTGATAAATATAACTTACTCAAAGTATCTCTGCTAATTTTATATTTAAGACCTTTAAGCATGTTAAGCTTTTTATTGGCTTTCTCAAAGATATTTACAATATGGGCTTTCCATGAAAGATTTGTGGTTAATTTTACTCCTAGATGTGTATGTTGTAAGACCTCCACAATTTTGTTATTATCAAAAAATAAATCTGGATGGTGGGGTTTAAACCGTTTTACTGAAAAAATAATACTTTCAGTTTTTTTAACGTTAAAAGTAACAAGCCAGCGTTTTGCCCAATCACTAATCTTACTAAGATCGTTATTCAATTTAACTGAAGTAATATCAGGAGACTCGACTATATCGAATAGTGACGTATCATCGGCATATAATAAGGGATTTGTTTCAAGATTTTCAGTTATATCGTTAATATAAACTAAAAATAATAGTGGACCGAGCACAGACCCCTGGGGTACTCCGGCATTGATATTCTTCCATTGCGAAAACTGACCATCTATGACTACGCGCTGCTTTCTATCCAATAAGTAACTCTCAAACCAACTAAGCAAAGGATCTCTTACAACGATTAACTTAAGCTTGTATAACAGTCCTTTATGCCAGACTCTATCAAAGGCTTTGCTGATGTCGAGAAACACCACTCTTACTTCCTTGCCTAGTTCGAAAGCCTCGTATATCTTATGCGTTAAATATAAAATTTGATTAACTGTAGAATCACCTGGGCGAAAACCTGACTGCATAGGATTTAAAAAACCTATGTCAAGTAAAAAATTATAAAATCTCATGAAAACAACTTTCTCAATTACTTTTGATAACGACGCTAATAAAGATATGGGTCTGTAATTTATTTTCAATTGACGATCGACTGTAGTTTTGGATAAAGGAATAACATTAGCCATCTTCCATTGTTCTGGAAAAACGCCAGAGGACAATGATAAGTTAACCAACCGTGTGAAAACATTCGTTATGCCATCTGCACTAACCTTAATTATTTTATTACTGATTCCGTCGGGACCACAAGCTTTTGTTGTGTCCAAACGTCGAAGTAAGCGATTTATTTCACTTTCGGTGGTGGTAATAATGGACAAGAAAGTAGCTGACTGAAATGGAACTATTTCGTGAGGAAGGATTGCAGCACTATCGTCGATCATGCTCTGACTACTAAAATAATCGTTCAATAATTCTGCTTTAGCTCTAGCATCGCTTATTACATTTTGACCCTCAATAAGCGTTGGTACGGTACAGCAACACGCATTTTTTGACCATAAAGTGACTTGACAATTCCCCACCACTTTTTAGGACTTATTTTGGGATCACCAAGGTCCTGATTTAGACTGGCATAATATTTAACTTTGTTTGATCGAATTAAACTGGTTGTTCGATTTCTTTGTATCCTATATCTTTCCCAAGATGCTGGCGTTTTATGTCTTGAGTACCTTTTTATTATTGTACAATATAGTGGAATATAAGCAAGGACAAGTTAAAGGTTCGACAGTTTATTTTGATTTATTGTATGGTTCTCATTTGCCTAATACAATGACATTTCGTTCACAATATACAATATAAACAAGGGCAAGTTAAAGTGCCCCTGTCACAAAATGAGAGTTTACATTAATAGAATCGTCTTGAAACGTAGATTATGAAAATACAAAACAGAATTAAAATTGAGCTTGTTTTCACAGAGTAATAAGGCAATGAAATTTAAAAATTTCAAATTTTAACGGCAAAAGTTTTTGAAAACCGCGAAGCTGGGAAATTGGTAACTAATACGTCATAGTAGGAAGACATTGCCTACTCGCCTAAGCCAAAAGTATATAAATACTAAGTGAGAATCACAATCAAGCTGGTCAAAATTCGATACAAATATCTTCGTCGAGTTCAGATACGGAAAATAACAGTTACCAAAGCGATGACTGACTGAAATTATATTCGTGGGCCGTATCAAATCGAGTGAAATTGAAAAACACCAGTGAAGCGTAGTCAAGCAGCGCCGATAATTCGTGCGCACGACGTTGGTCCATATGTTAATGAACCAGTGCCCGACGAAGATTGGCTCAAAAGTTACCGTGAAATAAAGCAATCACGACGAACGTCTTAAGCAACTACAACAAAGGCTTGATAGTTCAGAAGAATTGAGTAAATGGTAAATATTTTGTTGCGTGACTTGACCTTGCGTTTCGTGACTTGCCAGTGTTTCTACATACACAGTATTCAAATTACAAAATATAATATTTCAGGTGTAAACGTGGCAATTGTCGCATTGAACTGCTTCGTAAATTATGCTAAAGAGTGTCAATGTTGTATGGAAATTGAGGAGTGCGTCGATTCTCTACACAGTAACATTGTGATTTGTGATGCAAGATGAAGTCGCGCCATCATGTATAATTCAACAGCTTATCACTAGATAAGTGAGCTCTCCGTTCAGCAGCCACGAAATAAATTACGAACAAGAAAGAAGCAGGAATACCGTCAAACAAACACAGAAGATGGGAAAATAAAGTTTTATTTATCAACATATTGAAATTATGAAACACTTTACCGTACCCGAGTTTACTATCAGTGAACACACGCATGCGGTACGGTAACTGAGAGTTTATATACGGTACATGCTGTACAATTATTGAATTATTATATATTTACATGTGTCCACATGCAAGTAAGCGACTTATTAAAAAGACTTATTTATTAATTTATAGATTCTGAAGGAGCACAGCATATAAAAACTTTGTGTAGATGGTTTATGGACAATTAGGAAATAGACATTTTTGCGCATATGAGACTGAATAATGCCTGCAGGCTGCATGCTATTGATGAAGACTTTGTAGGATTTGTAGAGGACAGCTCTTGATATTATAGAATTATTTTTCAATAAATAAACCTATTACACTGTATAAGCGTAGTAATATTATACTGTATTGCGTATAGAAACAGCACATTTGCTATATTCATGACTTGTTACAATATTATTTTGCCAAAGAGGCTGAAATATAAGATTAAGATTTGTATCTGTCTATCTGATGTTTTCCTGCACTTCGTGCGCGCGGGTTAATTTGTGGAAAGTGTTGCAGCGCGTTCAAGTATTTTTCTGACTTGTATTTCGTTCCAGGTATGTTCCTAGCAAATGTGGCAATGACTAAGTTATTTCATTAAGTTGCTTCAATGGATTATACTTTGTAATACATTTTATACACATCCCCACAGCAGCCTCGTACCCAGGCGCAATTAACTAAAAATAGGCATACTACAGTTTTTTTATATAGATCAGTGGCTAAGATGAGCGAGCGCGCGGGGGTGCTTGGGGAGGACGCAGCGGGTTAGCGAAGCGCCTGGGAGAATATGTAGATTTCAGCCTCTCACTTTTGCAAAAAGTGACAAATATGTATTGGCTTGAAAATGTGAAAATTTTTGAAAAAGTATCGCACCTGTGATCGCAATTATGGATGATTTGGAACGGTCGTTTCAAGAACTATCATTCGAATGTAGTTTTATACTGTCACTTTGATCTTTAGTATACTCACTATACTGTTTCAATTCGTTTAAAAATCGATTCATTGGTTTATCATCATCAAGTCTGGAAGAAGAAAGTTCACCGTTTGTAGGCGAAGAAATGTGTGTTTATAGAGGTGAGTGTTTGCTGTTTCGTTTGCCTTGAGAGTTCAATATTCTCTTTATATCTATTGATGATAACAAAAGTGCGATTATTTACTGTAATTAGTGTAATATATCTTCATATTATGCTAGTTGCAAATTATATGTGTTCATGTAATCTTGGTCAAGATGATACAAGAAATAGTTTTCATATTTTAAAAGAATTTTAATAAAACTCTAGGACAGAATGTTACGAGCTCCACACAACAGGATAAAGAATCATTTCAAACAGGGAAGCATCCTTTAATAATTTAACACCAGAATCAAAAGCCCATGTTGAGTCCCAGCCAAAGAGATTTGCTGGTAAAAAAAATACATCAAAGTTGTAAATACTTGAATAGTATATTTTCAGCCAACAATCACTGAATTGACAGAATTTTCATACAGAGCTCTGTGTACAGTAGTGTTGTCACTATTAAGACTACTGCTTGATTTTGTATATTTATTAAATTTGTCATGAAGTGATTTGTTTATTTTTGTTTTTCTAGTGTATTGTGTACAGTTTGACTACTTTGACATTTGTTGATGTTCTTGAATTCCAAAGGATCCTCAACTACCTGTGATATAGTATTGTATAATATTAGATTCACAACCCATGAAATGTATATTTTCTCTGTAGCTGGTACAGTTCAATGCAGCACAATCTGATTGAGCAAAAGGCTCTCTGGCAGTCACCTTATGACTGGAGGGTTGTGTTTGAGGCTAATCCCCAGACAGCCTGTCAACACTCCCTCTGGAGAAAACTGAGTGTTGACCAACTCTTTGGTGTCATTGAAGTGGTGATAATTGAACCGCCCACAATCTCACCCAGAATGCCCTTGTTCTGACAATTGCAGGACCAAAGTCGGTGGTGCAATCATCACGCCACCATAGCCCCAGTAGGGTGCAGTGCAACTTAATGGGCTGGGCTAAGCTGTCAATTTGTGCCAATGTGCCTAGCTTGTTGAGAAGTTAAGCTGTGGGTGAGTGGGTGTATAAATAAAAGCCCACAAGAGTATTAAATTGCATAAATATTGCTATAGCTCTAGATTTCTTTGAATGTAAATACTAGTAGTTTGAGTTGTGTGCAAAATAATTAAATGATAAAATTCTCAAGAGTTTAGTTTAAATGTTATAGGGGTTGTTGTTTGCATAGCATGTTGATAAGTTGGTATATCTCATTTGGCGAAGTTGTGTAAAACAAATGCCCTTTCCAATTTGGCTGAACCAAAGACCATATACAGTATTCATGAGGATTTAGGAGCAAGCACAGAAACAACTGGGATAGGGTTTTGTTGTGTTTACACTAGAAAGCCTACACCTGTCCAAGCAGTTTATTGGGACCTACCTTGAGTAACATGACAATAAAGTATTTGGGGTGGCTCTAAACATGTTTGGATTGTTTAATCTCGAGACCAATTTCCATGACAACATATGGTAAATCATGTGTTATGTGTGTATTGTATGTGTATGTTTACACACCACACTTTGTCGAGTTGATTTTAGATTTTGCTGAATGTTGACAAATATTTCAGTGAGACCATCAGATGTTTGCCACATATTTTTTAAATACCATTGATTATTAACATGCATCTGAAATCAGCCCAACAATTTGTGATATGCAACCATATCTCTAAAATGCTCAATTTGTTAGACTCTGTCCTGTAACTAGGTGTCAAATGCATTGTATGTAACCACAGGTAAATCCAGAGTATACCCCCATTCCTTAGTGTAAACATTGTAGATTTTGGCAATCAAGGGCAATAGCCTTCATAGGTCAAAAGCAAGGTGAAACACAAAATACACATCAACAAATGAAACATGCATGAGGTGATATTGGGTTGGTTTGTGCTTTAAACTTACTGTCAGCCAGTTACAACAATAGCTAAATGGCCAAAACAGGTTGATATTAATGTTTTTGTCTAAATTGTCTTCACAGACTTCACCATATTTTGCACTTACGCATGTTTAATTTTATAGCCTTATAGGCCTTTTATTGGCAAAATAGAAACTAACTAAAGAAACATACAATCATAAAATATTTCCAGTTAATTTTCTCCTCTGAGGTAAAATGTATCATCAGCACAAATAAATAGTAATTTCAACATTCCATATAATTAAATTCAATGTATTATTAAAATATCAAGAATAACTTGGCCAGTTTCTTTACTTGCATACATTTCTTTCGAACTACAAAAAGGCAGTATGTTCATGATATACATCCAACACCAGACATATATTTTCAACCATTAAAAATAAATCATTTTTTGAATGTTCAATGAACTCGAGTTCTCTCAATGACCAGCACTCAAGCAGGCTTAACTCTAATTTCGAGAGGTCCTGCAGAGGAAAGTCGAAGGGAAAGTCGCCAGCTAAAATGATAAATAATACCGTTTTCAAGGAAAAATCCTTATTACAACGCAGTGATCAATTGGGCATAAAATCTTTCACAAATGTAATGTTCCACGGGCAAATAGTACAGCAATTTCCTCATTTGCATTCTCATGTCCGCCATGTTTGTTACATATTCTCCCAGGCGCTTCGTTTCCTGCGTCCTCCCCAAGCACCCCCGCGCGCTCGAGCCACTGATCTATATAATAACACTGTAGTGTGCCCATTTTTAGCGCCTGGGTACGAGGCTGTGATAATTCTACAGAACCGTGTTGAGGGAATGATTAATGCAAAGACTAACATTTCTCCAAACGAAGAAGTAATGGCGAAGCTCCAGCTTGAACTTAAACAACAACAACACAGAAATCAAATGCTTGAAGATCGTGTAAAAGCAGCTGAACAAGAGAGAGACTCGCTCCTCTTAGCTTTAAAGCTCCTTACACAAGATCAACGCCATTCCCATGAAAAACAAATTAATGCTAATGACCGGGATGACTTTCAACAACCGAATCGAGATACCCATGCAATCCCGCTTAAAAATCAATTCTCTTCTCTTGCTGTCGAGGAGACAAGTGAAAGCGTATCTGCTTCAACGACAAACCTCGAAAATCAATCTAAAAGGAAGCGTGATAAAGAAGAAATTGTTCTTATTGGTGATTCAATAGTGAAACACATCGACCCTCGAAAACTTACAAAGAAAAATGTTCATAAATTTACATACCCAGGGAAAACTGCCGAAGATATTGAAAAGGAACTTAACATTATTAATATTCAATCATCTCCCTCCCACGTAATTGTTCACGCTGGGACAAACAACATTCCGATAGACTCAACCAAAGTATGTTCGAAGAAATTAGAAAGGCTTGTTATCAAAACCAAAGCAAAATTCCCTAATTCAAAAGTTTGTTTATCTGGAATTACGTTTAGACAGGATATAGAACAAGCAACTAAAATACAGAAAGTCAACAAGAAACTCGAAGAAATGGCTGCAAAGAACGATGTTATGTTCATTGATAACTCTTCCATTGATCACACATGTTTAAATGGGAGCAATCTACATCTTAACGGCAAAGGTTCAGCAGTCCTGGCTTCACATTTTATTACCTTTCTGAGAGGAAATCAACCCCGTGTTGTTCAAGACACGACTCGTTCTGAGAAGGATTTTCGTATGGCAACAATCAATCAAATAGGGGACATGCTGAAAGCGATACTCGTGGGGAACTCTCGCAAAATTCAACAATAAATTCACGGTGTGATTCGGACTCAGTTTCTACTTCTCATGGCCATAAGATAAGTAAAAAATCAGATAGCTCATTATTAAATTATCTAAAAAATTGTAAAGGTATTAGGATTGCATGCTTAAATGTTAATAGTCTTACAAAGCATATTGATGAGCTTCGAATTATGATGCAGAATAGCCCTATAGATATTTTAGCAGTTAGGGACCGGTCATTATTTATGGCGGGGGGTGGCACCGAAGAGAAAAGGGTTGGGTAAACAAAATTTTGAGTGAGTAAAAGGTTGGGTAAATGAAAAACAAAACCATTCAAAGGTTGGGTAATAAAAATTTAGAGTCAATTCCAAAGCACGACTCACTCAAATATTAAAGACTGAAAACTTCAAAGTCATCAGTCATATGTCAATACAATATGTGAATCAATCTATATCTTCATCATTTTCCGATGACAAATGGTGTCTCCAAAGAAAGTAAATGTGCAGACAACATGAAACTTTAGACTGCAGAAAAGTCAGTAAATTTCACAAGCCGAACGTTATCAAACTATCAAACATTCACAAGCCGAACGTTATCAAACGTATCACAGAAGTGGTAAAGGACTAGTAAGAACGCCTGCGAGGGAGACTGTCATGTGTGACAACTGAATGACATCCTTTTGTAACGTTTTTGGCCAGGGGTGGGTATTTATTTTTAAATGATACTTGAGGTTGGGTAATCAAATTTTTGATTTTTTAATGGTTGGGTAAGCAAAATTTTTGCCATGAAAAACATTTCTCTTCGGTGCCACCCCCCACCATAAATAATGATCGGTCCCTAAAATAATGAAACCAAAATTGATGGCTCATTTTCTGAAAATGAAATCAATGTTTTAGGATACCATGTAATTCGGATCGCAAAGATCGTAATAGACATGGAGGCGGTGTACTTTTGTATGTTCGTGACTCTATACCATTTACGGAACGGAATGACTTACTAGCAGACACTTTAGAAATGGTTTGTGTGGAAATCAGCAGACCATGTAGTAAATCTTTCCTAGTAAGTACATGGTATAGACCTCCTAATACAAATCTTCAGGTGTTTGATGACTTTGAAGCTTTCCTCAGAAACTGTGATTTTGAGAATAAAGAATTAATACTTGTTGGAGATTTAAACTGTGATGTAAATAAATCTCCTTCCGATGCGCACACACGTAGGTTAAAATTCCTATTGTCACTTTATCAATTTGATCAGATAATTGATAAACCCACTAGGGTAACTAGAACGTCAGCAACTTTGATCGATCTGGCAATCACGAATAAGAAACAAAATATTGTAAAATCCGGAGTACTTCATCTAGGTTTATCTGATCACAGTTTAATTTTTGTGGTCAGAAAACATTTTAAGATCACGTCTCGACAAAATGTTAAGTATGCTCGTAACTTCAAACAATTTAGTGAAACTGACTTTCTCAATGATCTCTCACAAATTCCGTGGGACAATGTGACATTTTACGACTATCCCAATATTTCATATCAATTATGGCGGTCACATTTTTTGCAAGTATTGGATCTGCATGCGCCGCTGAGGCGTATGAGAGTTCGTGGCAATTCTCTCCCATGGATTACCTCGAAAGTAAAGGAGTTAATGCGAGAGAGAGATTTTCACAAAAAGAAGGCCGTAAAAAATAATTCGGACATGCACTGGATCAAGTTTAGAGCAATTAGGAATAAAGTCAATTCTGAATTAAAGAAGGCTAAAAAGAACTACTTTTGCAATAAAATCAAAGATTGTGTCAGGGTAAAGGACCCTAAGCAAAGTTGGAAATTAATAAACAATCTTTTAGGCAAAAATAATAAATCAAATAATATTTCTCAACTTAAAGTTGAAGACGTTATTATTTCTGACGACATAAAGATAGCCGAGTCCTTTAATGATTTTTTTGTGAATATCGGAGCTAAACTAGCTAACGAAATCGAGATCAATTCCACTGATTTCACTTCATTACAAAGTGTTCCTTTTAGGCCAGATATTCAGTTTAAGTTCTCTGAAATAAGTACACACGAAGTGTGTCTTCAATTACGCAATCTTAAAACATCAAAATCAACAGGTATTGATACAATTCCAGCGAGAGCACTTAAAATTGCTGCTGAAATAATTAGTCCGTCACTAACGTGGATATTTAATTTATCAATTAAAACTGGAATTTATGTGGAAGAATGGAAAAAGGCTTGGGTTTTACCGATATATAAATCTGAAGACAGACAAAAATGCGAAAATTATCGTCCAATTTCTATTCTACCAATTATAAGTAAAATCTTTGAACGTTTAGTCTTCAACCAATTATACAAATATCTAAATGAAAACTCCCTGCTTTCTAAGTATCAATCCGGCTTCCGTCCAAAGAACTCAACTTTGTCTGCACTTATTCAAATGTGCGATGCGTGGTACACTAACATGGATAATGGAGACTTGAACGGTCTTGTTTTTCTTGATATTCGGAAAGCGTTTGACTCAATTAACCATAATATTTTATTGCGTAAAATGAAAGAACAATTTGGAGTTTTAAATATCGAATTAAAATGGTTTGAATCCTACATTTCTAATAGGGAACAAGTGTGTTTTGTCAATGGCATGATGTCAACACCTAGAAATCTCGTTTGTGGAGTCCCTCAAGGGTCTATTTTAGGCCCACTTCTATTCCTGCTTTATATTAATGATCTCCCAAATAATCTCAAGAATACAATCCCGTGCTTATATGCTGATGATACACAGATTTTTTCATCTGCTAATGACTATCAGCACCTCGTTTTCAATTTGAACAGTGACTTGAATAACATAAGTCAATGGCTCAAACAAAACAATTTGCAACACCATTCATCCAAAACTAAATTAATGTACGTAGGATCTAAACATAATCTCCATAAGATAAATAATGGCATTCCTGTAATGTTAAATGGTCAACCAATTCCTAGGGTAACCTCAATACCTTGTTTGGGCGCCACCCTTGATGAAACGTTGAGTTGGGATGAGCATATTGACGTAATTTGCAGAAAGGTTGCAGCAGGTATTGGAACGTTAAGGCGCATCAAGCCATTCGTTCCTGC
>CACRXK020011835.1:0-15829 GCA_902702795.2 Paramuricea clavata
CTTCCTTTAAAATTTCCATCGATTTGCGATTTGCCTGCATGCAAAAAGGTTAATCCACTTGGAACGTTTTCCGTGGTTGTGGACCTTCGTTCCACATCAAATGCATCCTGCCCAACATCAGCGATAGCCCAGTTTGTAAAGCAACGTTGAAGCGCTTGGAAAGACAGCAAATACTAACGCTGTTTGCTCCGGCGACTTGCTTTGAAGAGGACGAAAGCGACCAAGAAGTGAGGCAGCCGATGACGATTGACGACGAACCAGAAGACGAACAGAACGAAACCCTCGTGAACAGTGAGTTTATTAGCAAAAATATTAAGCCCTTCGCAAAGGTCTGTCAGCTATTAACTGTGGTCAGACAATCGCCATTTCGCCAACCAGGTACTTTTAATGTACAGTAATGAGTCATGCGATATTGTACCTGTCAGTCCTGGATCGTTGTGACGCATTTCCGATGCGAAATGAGATCGATGAGATCAGATAGGTAATATTTAAAAACATGTCAGCTGTGGTGTGGGGAAAATAAGTTGAAACTGCCAAATCTACAAATTTTTTATGTGTGTGTAAAGATGGTGCAAGTGAGAGTCTGCTATTTTACGCGCGTCGAAACACTGTTATTCAAACATAAATATTTCGCGTTCTAGATCGAATTTTAAAAATCCCCCCGAGAAAATTAAAGAAGAAAGCATGCTTTATCAGAATCTGTCAGTTTGGGTGAAAAAAGTTTAATATCTAATGTCAACGAGGGCGTAGAACAAGGTGTTATTTTCTCACTCCTTTTGTTTACATGTTTCGAATTTCAGGCATTCTTATTGGTCAAGAACGCAAAATGTAAACAAACGCGCTGATTGGCTAACATTATTTGCCCTTCTTGTTGAGAGTGGGTTACGACTAAGTACGTTCACGACTACGTGAGCGTTATCTATACAGCCAAAAAACATAACGGCTTTAAAAGTGCAACTATCTTAATAGTGAACTACACCTGAAACGCTCTTAAAGTAACTCGATGCAGATTTAAAAATATCAGGTCTTTGGAAATGTCAAATTTTTTCTACACTTTATACATCGAATGTTAGGTTGTTCGTGCATTTAAATCTATAGGTTGTACATATATTGAAAGTTTTTGTTTCAAATTTTCTTGTTTTTTGTAACACCTTGTAAGTTTCCATAATAATAATAACAGTCTTTATTTATACTCAAGAACACCCGTCTGTGAATTTACATTATAAAAATATATAAGATAAAATTATTGATATCTATAAGGTAATAACTAGATATATACAGTTATGGATAAAAATATTAATAATGTTAAAAAGGTAAAGGTTAAAATTGGTTAAACAAAGTTAAACAAACATCGATTTACAAAAGAACTTTTAAATCGCTCTGTTCTCACTAATGGAAGTTCAAACTCGTGTCCCCTTGGCCTAAGGTGTCTATTTAATTTATCTGGTAAAAGCTCCTGTAGTACATTATCTTTATTATGTATTACTTTATCCCAAAGTTTCTTGTCCCTTTTGATGCTTATCTCCTTAATATTCAATTTTTCCGATATGTAACCATTTCTGTGAGCGCGATTGATGAATTTGTCTATTTGACTAATGTATTTATTGAAGTATGCGCCTTCCCAAAGTTCTATGCCGTAAGTGATTATAGGCATAATTAAAGTGTTAAACAGCATGTCCAGTTGTTTGATTTGGAAGCCATAGTATTTACAGACACGCATTATGTACATTCTTGCACTGGCTTTTTTCAACATTTCATCAAAATGCAAATCCCACTTGGAAGGGAGATCCTGTAATGTAATTCCTAAAATCTTTAACCACGTCCTTCGTTTAATAAATGGAAAAGGATCAGGCAACAGCGTAGGGATATTTCTCCTAACAATCATTTCATACGTCTTTTCCATATTTAAGGACATTCGAGTTATTTTCAGACCATGTTTGTATACTGTCCACTTCGGCTTGGGATGTATCTCCGTTTTCATTCCTGGTACTTCTAATGTCATGTCATCCGCGAACTTAACTAACTGGTTTATGGGGTTAACTGTTTTGATGTCATTCACCATGATCGAAAAGAGGACAGGACCCAGAACTGTTCCTTGGGGAACACCTCGATTAATGTTCAAGTATTCAGTTTCTATTCCATCAACCACTACCCTCTGTTTCCTATCCTCCAGAAAACTAATCAGCCAATTAATAACATATGGGTTGATGGGGAGCTTCTTAAGCTTCTCACATAAAATATCGTGTGGAACGCTATCGAATGCTTTGCGAAAGTCAAAAGATAATACTCTGACATATTTTGCATCTCCTTCTAACCATCTTAACCATGTGTGTTGGCACTTGATCAGAGCCATAATCGAATTGTGACCTTCCTTGGATGCAAACTGATCTGAATCAATAGCGTGTCTTGTAACATGTGCTATCTCAGTTTTGAACACACTTCTTTCAAATAATCTCATTATAATATCTGTTAAAGAGATTGGTCTTAGTTGATTAAGAGAGTTTAAGATAGATTCTTTAGGTACTGATAGTACATTTGCATGTTTCCACATTTTAGGAACTTTGCTAAGTTTCAATGAAGTGTTAAATATATTTGTTATGGTAGGAGCAAGCTCAAATGCAAATTCCTTCCAAAACCAGTAAGGTAGATCATCTGGCCCGGATGCTGTTCGTTTTAGATTTTGTAAAAGGTGTAGAGTAGTATTTATAGAGAGCGAAGAAACCCTGGTGCCATCAGGGATCTCGACAGGTTCTGGAGCCGCGTACTGAGGATCCGAGTTTATACTTTGAAAGTATACATTTATCTCACTAGGATCAAAGGCTGCACTGACAGATCGACTCCGATTATTTCTTCCTGTAATACTGTTCACATTGGACCACCACTGTTTTGATCCGGTTTTCTGATTTTTGTTCTCTTGTGTGACGGCATTTAACTGGTTCTCTCGAATTAGCTTGTTTATCTGGTCTTGTAAACGAGCGTGAGATTCAGAATCGCTCTTCTGTATAGCTCTTTTCCTTTGCTTTAGCAAATGCTTTACAAGGGGTGACATAAACGGTGGGTCACGTGAAGAGGTTCTAACCTTAATTAGTGGAAAACACTTTTCAAATATCGGCCACATCGTTTCATAAAATTTCAGCGTCATTTCATCTGGAGTTTGCCCATCTTTGGTTATCATATTCCAGTCTACAGTTCCTAATTCATATAACATATTTATTTTCTTATGTTGTCTTACATCTCTAAAATAGGAATTTTTTCTTTCTGCTTTAATTACATCTCGGGGATAGGTTATTACCATATCATGATCAGATTTTACTAAGCTTTTCACTACTTTAACTTTTTTCCAATCGTGAGGAGCGTTCGTAATGAAGACATCAAGTATGTTTTGACCCCTTGTAGGAACTTTAACAAGTTGGATGAGCGACAGCTGATTGAGCAGATTTCGAATATTTAATTTATTGATATCACCCGCAATGATTATTCTGGAGTTTGGTTTAACAGACAGTATTTGTTCGCATGTGTCTATCAAATATTCAATTAGGTCATTCTCATTATAATCGTGATCAGGAGGGTGGTATATAGTTCCAACATAGACATTCGAGTTTTGTGTGATAATTTTAGTCCATAAACATTCAAACAGATTGTCCGAGTTTGGCATTATCTGCATTTTCCAATCATTTCTACAAATAGTCGCCACACCGCCCCCTCGACAGTTTGTTCTGTCTTTTCTTATAATAGAAAAGCCAGCGGGACAGACAAGATGATCAGGTATCGAGGCCCTTCGCTGAATTCTTTCGAGTTTTAACGCTGAACCCTTTCGAGGTGACCTCATTTGCGTAGCATAGCTAATATGTGGGCGAACCAACGCAAGGTACATTGATTTTCTTATTGATGTACTCTTGATATTCCGCGTGTTTCTTCGAATATAACCAAGATGTTTCATTGCACGTGCAGCTTATACCATAACCTGCTCCTTCCATGAGGTCTGAACGGAAACGCGAACACCGAGATCCCGCTCGTACCGCGTCGATTTAAGTGGCACGTACCCCGTTTATTGTATAGGTGGAGATAACTGGATTTTTCCAGTTTTTGTATCTGCGAAGCAGATATATTCTATCGCAAACGTGACCGTACCGTACCGTACCGTATCCCTAGCCATTCAGCGACGAGCTTATATAATTTAAGCCAATTTAAGCCAATCAGCGATTCGTTTACATTCAATTGTTTACATCGTGCCCGCATCTAACCTGCGAACGGGCATACTTTAGCCTCGTCAGGCCTCGTGTATAAATCGTGCTATTCTTTCAAAAATATCTTTATATTTTTATCAATTTATCTCGAATTGGCTGTCTTTTTTTTATTCCGAAGTTATTTATCAACATGGAATCTTATCCTCATCTGGTAAGTAGTCAAATACCACATATTATATATTTAAATACCAAATTTGTGCAAATATATGTCCCACATATTTTATAATACTCGAGTTCGCCAGTTCGGCAAATATTTACTATACTATCTATAGTTAATATTGCCGTATCTTCGGCGTAGAGTTTACATGGAATGCACTCTGGAATTTTTTTATTAATATATTACACTGTATAAAATATTGGATATTTTCGAGTATATTTTAAGCCATTTATCAACATAGTTCACAAAAAGATTTATACAGTATTAAAAACAATCCTTCTGTGACTTCTGTAATATTTATCTCAGGAGATATTGAAATATTGAATTAAATCCTGGTCCTGTATTTCTGTATATTGACTCCATAACTCTGTTCAAAACAACAGTCCAACTATAAAGCTGTCATCAAATGTAGTCTTAGAGCAAAGGTTGAAGATGTTATCAGTTAAAATACTTAATACATTTTGGTTTTACACATTAGAGTTAATTAAACAAAATTGTTACAAACATTTTCAAATAAAAGAATCCTCACCCTCCCGAGCCTCATTACATTGTCATTTTGCTTTCTAACATAAGTATTTTTTTTTAGAGATTAATACAAGAATGAAGAATAAATGTACTGGATATTGGCTGGATAATTTTGTCAGAACAACAAACTTGCAAGACAATCTTACCTAAATTCATTAGTATGGAAAATAATTTAACAGCTACAATGAGTGATCATATATTATATGGTGGATTTGATCAATGGCACACAATGTACAAAACTAAGCTTGTGGTACCTTCTACTCAAACCGATAATCTCCCACAACACGATTGTTTTTGTGTGAATGTGCTGTACGTGTTAAACCGAACAGTGTGGTATATCATTAACTATGCACAGAACTGGAATTTAATTATATACTTCACTCATGACCTTCAAATCATTCTCAATTATTCAGTGGTTTTCGACATGTTCACCAAATATTTTGTGTATGTTACTCAACAGTTAACATTGGCAAGTGTAAACAACAAGTGACATAACTTTTGCTTCATATGATTACAATAAAGTTTTAATCTTTAATCTTTAATCTTTAATAAAATTATTTAAACACGGTAGCCTGTTCAGCAGATAATATTTACAGCGCTGGTTTTCAAAGGGCCGTGTGTTTACAACAATAATATAAAAAGGACAAAAAGAATATAACTATTTACAATGAATTGATACGGATGAATTAAGTAATTGCCGTTTAAACGACAAAGTTGAAAGATTGTTATAATTTTCAATAGTTTCACTTGGAAGTTCGTTCCAGGACTTAGCAGCTCTATACGAGAAACTTCGTTTGAGAAAATTTGTCTTAGGTTTGGGTAGGTTCAATTTAATTTGATTGCTTCTTAGATTGTAATTGTCATTTTGACTTACTGAAAACAATTTTTCAAGGTATCGAGGTAATCGACCAGTTAGTACTTTAAATGTAATTATTAACTGTCGTTGTTTTAGAAGTTCTTCTATTGGAAGCCAATTAAGACTATCTAGCGTTTGCATGGAACGAACCTCATATGTGTCCCCTGTTATCACACGCGCTGCTCTCTTCTGCAGTATAAACAATTTATCAATTATCGAACAACATCCATCATTCCAGATTGTTGAACAATAATTGAAATGAGGCCACACTAAGGCATTGTAGATTTTTATCAGACTATCTCTATTGACAAACAATTTTGCTCTTTTCAGCAGGGCGATATTATTTGAAATTGTTTTACATTGCATTTCATTATGTTTATTCCATTTTAACTGGTCGTCAAGGATCATGCCTAGTGACTTTTTTTGGTAAACTCGCTTAATGTTGTTTCCCCCTAATGTTAGTACTGGGCTATTTTCAATTGAAGCTAAGCGACGTCTTGATCCTATTATCATAAATTCACTCTTTTTCATATTTAATGAGAGCTTGTTAGCTGTCAACCACCTATGAACATTTTCAATGTCTTTATTAAGTTTGATCTCAATTTCATATGGACTAAACCCTTCACAAAAAAGGCTTGTGTCATCAGCAAAAAGATTTGCTTTAGTTGTCTCTAAACAGTTAGGAAGATCATTTATGTACAATAGGAATAAAATAGGCCCAAGGTTAGAGCCCTGAGGTATCCCGCATTTTATTTGTCTAACAGCTGACATCTTGCCATTCACAGAGCATATTTGGCTTCGACCAGAAACGTATGATTCGAACCATTTTAGGCTAGTTCCTTTGATACCATATAATTCAAGCTTTGATAAAAGAATATGATGGTCGACAGTATCAAAAGCTTTTTTAAGGTCTAGAAATAAAACTCCGCTAAGTAAACCTCTGTCCATATTGAACAACCATTCATTTGTAGAACTAAGCAGTGCAGTTTCAGTAGAATGTTGATGACGGAAGCCAGACTGCTGTTCCACAAGAATGCCATTCAACCTCAAGAATGAACTTAGCTGCAGGTATACCAGTTTTTCGAAAAGTTTAGCTACAGCTGAAATAACAGATATTGGCCTATAATTTTCACAGTCTGCCTTATTTCCTTCTTTAAATATGGGGTCACCTTTGCTAATTTCCAATCATTAGGGAAAATTGCTCTTTGAAGGGATACATTGAATATGTTCACTAGTGGTCCTGCCACAATGTTAGATGCATCTTTTAGTAACCTTATACTAATACCATCAAGCCCTGGAGATTTCTTAGTTTTAATTTCATTGAGTGCATCTATTGTTTCTTGGAGTGTAATGCTTGTAAAGTTGAATATACTACCATCAAGAGGAGTCACAAAGTTCATTGGATCAGTGCAGTTACCTGTGATCTTGTCAGACAACGTACTGCCAATTGTGGAAAAATATTGATTGAAGGCATCTGCAATTTTATCATCGTCAGTAATAAGTTGGCCATTTATATCTAGTTCTTTAACCTCTGAAGTTTTAGGCTTTTGTTTAATAATTCGTTAATAGTTCGCCAACTTTCTTTGCTATTTTTAGCATTGCTTAGTTTATCTCCAAAGTATTCTTGTTTAGTTTCTTTTATGAGATTATTTAACTTGTTTTTACATCTCTTGTAAGCCTTATCATAATACGCAGATCTTAATTTAATCGATTGCTTTTTAAGGTAATCCCTACGATAGCTCATTTGCTTAATTTCATTTGTCAGCCACGGTTTATATTCACTCTTGACACGACGTTGTCTGATTGGTGCATGTTTATCTGCGACGCTCAAAAACTTATTTTTAAAATCGTCCCATAAGGCATTTGGGTCAGTTAAAATAGCTGAATCCAAGGGCAAACTAAAAACCTCACTTAGATCGTTGTTAAACTGGTTAACATTATAATTTTTATGATGAGTATGGATTGAATTGACAGGTGACAGTTTACTAAATAGCCGGCTGTATAGACACTTTGAATATTGTTTGCATGAAATTTTTATTTCCTGACTGCATAATTATCTGTTACAATCATAATCACATTATAAAGTTGGTAAATTTTCTTGGTGCGGGCGTGGGGGGGGGGAGCACTTGCCCTGCTGCCCTGCCCTGCTGCCCTCCCCGCTGTGTACAGCCCTGTTTTAAATCTTATCTGCTATTATAATAAGTGATGAAATATTTCAAATGTCGCATGTCACCTTCATTATTCAGTTCCTTTCAAGAAAATACAAAATGTGAATCGAGTTTTTTCGCAGATACATGTACGCGTCGCGTACCTATTTTTTTGCAAGTTATAGACTGTACGTAACATTATTCCTCATTAAACTGCAATCCAGAGCCTGCCGACCACCTACTTACATTCGTTAGATCTGCTTGTAGAGCTGAAGCATCTTCCAGTGCTCTGATTGCTTTGAATACTTTCGTGTCATCAGCATTCATAGATGTCTTACTGGACATAACAGTTTCAAGAAGATCGTTCACAAAGAGAAAAAATAACACTGATCCTGACAGTGACCATTGGGGTACCCCGGAAGTTACAGGTATCAGAATAGATGTTTCTCCAAGTACTGTAATTCGTTGTTGGCTATCAGTCAGGTACATGTAATTTGCCAATCATTGCAAAAATGACCCACCAATTCCCATCCCACGCAAATGTGGTTATAAACAGTTCATGACCAACCTTTGACAAAAAAGCCTTTGACATGTCGAAGTAGATAATGTCAACTTGTCCACCTTTATCCAGGACAGATCCAATATAATCTAAAACTTCGATAAGACAGGATTTTCCTGCAAGAAATCCATGCTGACATTCATTAACTAGGGGGTAAAGCCAATCTTTTACATTATTTAGGACACAACGTTCCAGAACCTTTGATGTTGATTAATGGCAACAACGAGATTGGTCGATAGTTTTCAGTATATTCACGCTCTCATATTCTACGCGGTCATGTCGGTTCGAGTATGTGATATTTCGGAACTGAGTCTAGTTCCTTCGATATCACTGTAATCTAGTAATCATGATATTTGCTGTGTTGGTGTAGTGTACTCGGGTGAATAAGATGCTTGTGATGTTACTCTGAGTGTACATCTACACCGGGCAGGCTTGAAAAGTATGCCTGACCACGGTGGGAATCGAACCAACAACCTTTGGAATACTAGCCCAATGCTCTGCCAACTGAGCTACGCGGTCCTGTCGCGGTCTGCCAACTGAGCTACGCGATCAAACGTTTAAAGAAGAGTTGGAAGCGCATTTCCTAAACTCGTGTCTGGGGAAGGATTTGAATTACTAAGACGCGTTCCTGGCAACAGTCTTGAAATCATCCAGCCTCCAGCACTTGGATATTCTGTAGAACATTTGGAGAAATGTGGAATTGGCCAAGCCATGCTAATTGTAAGACCAATCCAGTGTGATCTGGTGTGTATCTCCGGAGACTGACAGTGAGAATGGAAATACACCTGAGGTAAACAAAGTATGTGATACAGTAAAATGAGAACAATGAGAATAAGGGCGGGGTGGGGGAACCGGTCAACCTTTGTTAAAATTGTCTGATATTCAGTTTGTATCAGTGTGTTTCATCATATTTCATAATCATGAAAATTCTAAAAACGCCCGTTGCCCCCCCCCCCCAATCAGTCCACAACCAGAGGTGCCAAATTTTGAAAGTTTTCATTATGAGCATGCCTTGAACCACACTCCTTCTGATTACAATTGATTTCAGACTAACTTTTTACAAAAATGTTTCAAACTTCACAACTTTGTTGCAGAGTAGAAAAGTTCATAATGAAATTCACTAACCAGTTTGTAGACTGAGCATTTGATTGGCTGTTCTTTCTCTACATGTGTAAAAACGAACTACCTGTTCCTGGTTGATATCAGCAGGCTTGGGCAATGCTGTAACAACATTGTTAACAACTTGTCCTGAGGGTGTGGGACGACTTGTCCAGGCCTGTGGATATCAACCAGGAACAGGTTGCTTTTTTCAATATTTTGTTGGCATCTCACTCGATTGCATAATATTGTGGGCTTATTTCAATGTTGATAAAACAAGAATTTGACTATGCTCCAAACCAAGTTTCAATTGCCATTTCACCTGAGTTTGTGGCAATGCCGGTTATGCGACCACGAAAAATGCGCGCGGCACTTTTTTTTGACACCGAAGATGGTAACATTTGATGTTGTCATATATTGCCATCCTCTTATCATTGTATAATTTAACTTATTTAGTTATTTTAGTGAGTTTGTTACAGAGTTGTGCTCACTACATGCCTGTAGTATCTAAGATTTTTTCATAGCATAGATGATAAATTTAAGTTCTGTTATTTTTAAGTGATGGTATCTGTTCACTTGAGTATTGGTATCAAATTTTGAGCAAGTTTCAATTATTATTTCACATTTTTTATTCAAATATCCAAATAAATGGAATATGACATCAAGCTAGAGTAAAATGACCTGTTTTCAAACTTGTTTTTGTAAAGATAGAAAATAACAACTTATTCTGTTATTATCTGTGTTAATCTAGTCAAAACTATTGTTTTTTATTTCTATATTTAATTTTTAAAATTATGTTTCATTCTTTGTTAAAATGTGTACCAGGAATACTGAATCTTTCACATCAGCTAACAATATACACTTAATGTCTGCTCCCGAGGGAAAGTTTGTTTTGTTTTCCCGAGGGTCTGAATGTTTCCCGAGACGAAGTCGAGCCGGGAAACATTGAAATTCTAGGCAAAACAAAACTAACTATTTCGTTCTATAGCGACGAACAAAAATTAACATTCAACAACACTAATACAACAATTGTATTTCGTGACAAAAACTCTATAGAGTATAGCTAGTGTATAAACGAGTTTAAAATTAAAAGAACCTACTTAAAGGGAAATGGCAATATCTTTTTTATTTTCTCATTTGAAAGAACTTTTGAAACTATTTAAAAAACTTCTTTTACCGATTCTTTATATCTTGCTTAGTTCTTGAAATATTTTCACTTGAAGTAATGAGATGTCAGCCATCTTGGATAAATTTTTGATCTCATTAACGGTAGTTTTGGTGACGTCACTACAGGGATTAACCATATAAAAGTATTCGTTGCTGACCAAATATTGATTGGCAGATGTTTTAAAGGTTTCTAGTGATCTTGATATTTCCAAAGGCATACAGAGTATAGTTTTGACTGCAAAATGATTAGTGGTTGTCTAGACAGAAATATTGCGTGACCCCTGTTGTGACGTAACATGCATATCTACAAAAATCCAAGATGGCGGACATTTAATTTCTTTCGCTTAAAATATTTGTAGAAGTAAGCAAGATATGAAAAAACGGTAAAAGAGTTTTATATATGCTTTTTAATGTTCTTTCAAACTAGAAAATAAAAAAATATATTGCCATTTCCCTTTAAACGGTTTCAGCAGCATATAAGCATTCTCAAGGCTGCTGTTTTCATCGCTAACATATTCTAATTGCTGAAATATACTTAAAGCACAGCGTATTAAAAGATTTCTCACTTCTGTTCTATTGCTTTCCATATTTTCCTCCATGTTTAACTAGAAGACTCAGTACCAGTTCCCCTCGGGAAGTAAAAACCGAAGACAAAACTGCCGAGCACGAAACTGACGAATATGGTTTTGCCGAGTACGAAACTGCCGAATATGAATTTGCCGAATACGAAACTGCCGAATATGATTTCGCCGAATACAAAATTGCCGAATATGATTTTGCAGAATACGAAACTGCCAAATAAAGTATCAAATTGCATTATATGATGACGGAATTGCATAAGGGACGGACCATTAGATATTTGAGGGAGGGGTTGCCAATTTTTCTGTTCACGAATTTTTTTCATCCCCCAATTGCTTGCAAGAATTTTTTTTTGCACCATTCCTTTGCACGATATTTTTTTAAGATGACCTAAAAATTTTTTCCTGGGAAGTTCGTCGAAAAGTTCGTCGACGGGGGGGGGGGGGGTATAATTTTTTTTTCGATTGTCATAAAACACCATTTTAATGTTTTAGAATAATTGCATTACGATTTTAAAAATCACCCCTAGTTCTTGCTCAATTTTTTTTTCAATAGGTTTGTTGTGCACGATATTTTTTCTGCATTTTTTCTGTGCGCGAGTTTTTTTTGGTATTTGCCCATACCCCCCCCCCCCTTCAAATATCTAATGATCCGTCCCTAATTGCTTCAAATTGAATCGCAAAATGCCATATTGAATTTTGCGGTACCTGCGATCTCCGATTTTATATAAGAATAATAAGATATACAACAACAGGGTGCATTATCAATACCTACCATTGTTCCTCCACTTATCAATTTCATCAAGAACAATTTTCTCTTCCACCGCTGTCAAACCTAGAGTCCTGACCAAGGATTCAATGTCGTTCAAAGCAATTTGGAAAATTGGTTTGGTCCAATGTAAAAAATCGCAATGTGCCCATTCATTCCTAATATCCGACCTGATCTTCTTTGCATGAACTGCAGCACCACAAGTAATGAAAGGTTGTGCCTCACATATTACTGACAGAACAGCAGAGGTATCCATGGTGTGATCAAAACCAGTGAAACTTGCCATGAAAGGTTTCACAATCAATTTCGCCAAAGACAAAGGGTCTTTTACAGCATAATCATATAACTTTGCAGATTTGTGTACAACATTGTTGTTGACACTGTCATAGTTCAACTTTATGGTTGATGGCGGCAGGTTTTTCACAAACTTTCCAAACGTTTGTTTATCAATTTCTATGGGAGGTTTAACCAAGGTCTGATGCCATTTAGGTATTTCAACACTGAGGACATCTCTTAGTGTAGGTGTCAGAACTTTGTTGAGACATATACCAATAACCATCCATCTTCGTTCTTCATCAGATATGTTCCTGTTCAAAGTCGAAACGGCAGAACCAGGCATAACAGCTGTAGCCATTTTTCAATCTTAAAATAAACCGAGCTCATTAATACTAGGGAAGAGCCAGAGAGAAAGAATGCCTGATCAAGCAGAATTTAGTACAACTGTATAATTTATTGCCACAGAACATGTGAAAATCACTACCTGTACGTACATTGTCACGAAACACCTCAGTACAACATTTATTAATATTAACCACTGCGCTAAAACCTGAAATATTATAATTAAATTCTATCTTAAAACAATGCCAGCCGACAAATTCAAAAAGTATAAGACAAAACACAATCCGAAGATTAGCTTGAATTCCCTTGCATAAAAAATATGAGTGAAAACAAGACGAGAATGAGTTTGTGATATTTCGATTTTATTTCAAAATTAGCTACTATAGTCTGATGATTTTGATATATTAAAAAAAAGTAGAAATATCACAAACTCACTCCTCACTTGCTTTGACTCATATCTTGAGTTGGAAGATGCTAATAATCTTCGGATTGTGTTTTGTCTTATATTCTATCTTGTTTTGCATAATATACGGTATCATTATTCTTACATGTCCAGTGCAAGGTGCTAAGGTACAGTATACTGGATAATTCCATGCTAACGGTGACATTCGTATATAAAACATATTAAAGCCCCGCGGTTTACACTACGCTCAATTTTTGCAACGGCACGGATAAAATTGGTACCCGTACCACTTTTTTGGTTCTTGGACTACCTATTTAGGTAGTCCAAGAACCGAAAAGTGGTACGTTACCAAAAATTGAGCGTAGTGTAAACGGGGCTTAGCTAAATAGGTAGTCCAAGAACCAAAAAAGTGGTACGGGTACCAATTTTATCCGTGCCGGACCAAAAATTGAGCGGCGTAGTGTAAACTGGGCTTAAGTTTCCAGAAACGTTAAAAATACCATACATAGGGGCAGTAAAGTTAGTTTGAACTAAGTGAATAGTTTCAGCATTCTGTTATCCTATGGTTCTTATTCAATTATATTTACAGAATATGGCGTGAAAATCTGCTTTAACAAAAGACATGCCAATAAAGTGTCATAAATAATTGCAATCTTCCATCTTTCAATGCATTGTCAGGTTCCATTGTTTAAGTTTGAGGTAGTATGACACGTGCGTGTACTTTTTTACACATTAATGGTCATGCCAGTGGACCTCACAATACAAGATCTTTGTGAAAACCGCATGCAGTGTGACAAATGTTATAAATTAAATTGATGTTTTGTATATAATCAGACGTTACAATAATACATCACGCTACTTTGGTATTTTTCTTTTTCCTACCACAGCCCAGTTACTCATCATATAGGTTATATACACAACACAACACAACACAACACAACACAACACAACACAACACAACACAATACAAATACTTTATTTCAACTGAAATGTTGAGCTAATATCTCCGAGCAAAATACAAAAAAGATTAAGTACTCAATTTTTAAAATTCTAGAGCTTATACAATAACATATAAGTGATTTAAATTGTTTCAAGTTCGTTGTAGTCTTCGTTTCCTCAGAAACTGAGTTCCAGCATTTTAATTGCCGCTGCATACCATATAGACTGCATGTTGACCGTACCTACAGTACTGTAGCTAGTTGTTTTAGGTCTTGGCAAAGTGACCATAGTTTGGCCTCTTAACAAATACCTTGAACGACGGAGGGTTAACAGCCTTGTGCTGTATAGTGTTTATAGGATATGTAGATACAAACAAACTTCTGAAAAACTACAGTAAGACAGCATATTGTGTATTCTGCTATTATACAGTAAAGTTATAACTGTTATATTAGCCGCCCTTGTTCAACAACTGCCTGAAAGTGTAACTGGGGTCCGTATTCTGAAATATAAATCTTAGAACTCGCTTATTAGACTCTAATTCGCGTATTTAGAAACTCTTTTTTTAATATAAAAATGCCATATAAGAGAGCAATAACGAACATGTGGCAAGACAAATATACCTTATATAGCCTTAACATTATTTTTTCACTAATTGACTTTCTAAATCGCTAGCTTGAAGAACGCTAAATTGATTGTTCACTTTCCTGCAAATCGCTAAAAAAAGCTCAGTTCATTGTCAATAGACACAGCCAGTATAATATCTATTGAGTCTGCCACAGCCGACAGGAAGAAATAATTAATGTTTACAACTGCCGAGCACCATATATTGCACAGTTTGAAAGTAGCACAGTTCAAATTAGGTAGCACAGTTTGATGGTAACCATGCATAACACAGTTGAAGGTAGGGCCTGCATGTCCCTAACCTGAATTCCAAAGCACAATTTTATGTTGGGCATTAATGTTTAACCCGACTATCTGCCCACATCTCTTGTTAACAATTTACTATCCTGTGGACCACACTGTATCTCAATAACGGCTGTCAATCCACATTCATTATTCCTCAAGAAAGACTGGAAGGAAAACTATAATAGTATCGCTTTACATACATGTACTCTACACACCAAAATGGTTAATCGGCAAAATGCAAAGAGCAAACTTCATAATTTATATGTCATGACAAAAGCATACACTGTATCTATATATAACAAGCCATTCGAAAGTTACTGTACAGTCCAACGCGTGCGACTCCGCGAACCGCAATTGCCGGTGTGATAGCATATAGCCATGGTTGAAGCAAAACGCATTTGCGTTTGTGTATAGTGCGATCCATGCACTGGTGATTGTCGGTCTACACGTCAGCCCAGGACCATAGGATTAATTTTATGAACTGTACACTATGAAAAGATCGACTAACTGCCAAAATCGTGACTTGAAATGCCAATGGTCATTCAAAATTCATGAGTTCTCTTTATTTTTCAGGAATAAATCTGGTTCCAATAAGAGCATTTATACTGTCTTATTACTTCATAAAACGACTTCATTCCAAGGGCAAGTAAAAAGTACTCGACTGCCAAAATTGATCCTTTATATGTCCATGTACATTTTAAAAATAAAACTCAAGTACAGTATCGAAGTATATATTACATTTACTTCGTTACTTGTCACCACTGATGACTTAATAGTATTGGAAAACATAGCAAGACAGTTTTCAGTTGCACATATTGCAGACCTGCTAAATCTCCCGACCTAGCCGGGAGTCTCCCGGT
>CACRXK020011836.1:0-15828 GCA_902702795.2 Paramuricea clavata
GTAAAAACGGTTGTCGGATCGACAAAAAAGCGGTATTTCGCCAAGAGGGGTGTTTTGTACGACAAAGTTTCGTAATATTTCGCATGAAAGGCGGAAATTTACAGTTGTTGTATTCACCAGTCTCGGAATCAAGAAATGGCGCTTCTGAAAGAAAGTTTAAATTTTCTAAATTTTCTACCCAGTCACACTAGAGGTCAACGTTTTCTTGCCTTTACCAGACCTCCCGATTTTTGGAGATGTCAAGTTGGAACGTCTGGTATATGTGTATATATATTATATATTATATATATATTATATATATATTATATATATATATATATATATATATATATATATATATATATATATATATATATATATATATATATATATTATATATTATATATATATTATATATTATATATATATAATATATATATATATATATTTTGGAATGTGAAATTCAACTATATAAAAACATTAAATTAAAATTTTTTGTTCATATAGGCGTGATATCTTGAAGTACTTCCAGTAATTGGGTTATGCAGGATCTGTTTGGACGGAAACCGTGTTGAAGATCATGGAGCGATGGTTTGATGAATTCATAAACTTGCCTGTGGGACTATATGCTCGGGAACTTTAGAGATTATACAGAGAAGTGAAATCGGACGATAGTTATTGATTTCACTTGGATCGTCTTTCTTTGGTACTGGAACGACGTTTGCTCGTTTCCACTCGCTAGGAACTTTGCCATGGGCAAGCGACATTGTGAAAAGTTCAGTTAAAGATGGCGCCAGTTCTTTCGCACATTTTCTCAACAATGTCGCTGATATTCCATCAGGACCAGTGGCTTTGGTGGTACAAAGACCAGACAACAAACAGCAAACCTCTTCAACAGAAATTGTTATAGACTCCAGACCAACGGCATCCGTGCTGTTCACGGGTGGTAGATCTGTCGCCGAGGTAGATGGTGTATTCGGTCGAAACACGGATGCGAAGTAGGATTTGAATGTGTCAGCTTTTGCTTGCGATGAGGAGAAACGCGAATCACCGTGTGTCATTGTGTCGGGCAGGGTAGACTTGTTGGATTTGTATTTAAAGAAACACCAAAATTCTTTTGAGTTATCTCGCACAGACTCGGCAAGTCCTTGAATGTACTCGCGCTTCTTCTTACACTGTTATTTTCGGGGTGTTATTTTAACACCAAAAAGAGGGGTTACGACGTTTAGTCTAAAATAATCCTTTTTTAGGGGTTACAAATAACACCAATTAGGGTGTTAAAATTTAACCCCAGTTTTGGAGTTAAAATAACACTCATTGGGTGTTAAAATATAACACCTTTTAAGGAGTTAAATAAATCTAACTCCGTTTCAGGGGTTAAAAAAATTATTTCTTCTTCGAATGTCAGAAACGTATACCTTGCGAAATGGTCCATTTATATCTTTAATCATTCTTTATCCTATCGTCTTTTAAAAAACATTTCCTTCGAGGATCAATATATTAAAATATCGATGTGTTGGTTGCATAGCAACTGGCAACTGTGAAGGAATTACAGTACGACCACGTTATTGTAGCACGCTATCCATAACTGAACATGCACATACACGGATGTATACAATAACTCAATAAGTCAATCATGAATCACATGCATGGAATGGATACAATCGACGTTTGCTTGATATTTTCGTTTCATTTGAATTGTCATATAATGTCTTCTGAGATATCATTGCTTTCTGAAAGACTAAAACAAGTTACGAGTTGACAAACGATAAAAATACCTGTACAACAACTATAGTCCTCGGAATATTGTGAATATAGTATACAAGGTATTAATATTATAACCAGTTTATATATTTTAACTTTAATAAAATTTAACGTTGAAAATATCTATCAAAACAAAAATTATATATCCTCAATATTATAAACTTATTTACAAAACTGTCACCATGGCCAATATTATAAACTCAATATTATAAACTTATTTACAAAACTCTCACCAACTTTTGCCAATCAAAAGCCTAATACATCATGTATAAAAAACTGAACCAAAACAATATAATGTGGCCTTTATGAGGCATTATTGCTATGTTCCTTTATCAAATTATAGTTCCAAATATGTTAGACAGAGTGAAATATAGTACGTGCTCAATATAGGAAATTCCAAAAAGAATACAAATTGATGTTTGTGATGTTACTCTGAGTGTATATCGACACCAGGCGAGCTTGAAAAATTTGCCCGGCCACGGTCGGATTCGAACCTACAACCGGGCTAGTGCCCAATGCTCTTCCAACTGAGCTACGCGGTCAGGACAGTTCGAGTAAGTGATATTTCGGAACATAATCTAGTTCCTTCAATACCAATGTGTTTTAGTAATATGAATTTTTTCTGTGTTGGTATAGTGTACTCAGGTGAATATATGATGTTTGTGGTGTTACTCTGAGTGTATATCGACACCAGACGAGCTTGAAAAATATGCCCGGCCATTGGGCTAGTATTCCAAAGGTCATAGGTTCGAATCCAACCATTGCCAGGCATATTTTTCCAGCCTGCTCGGTCTGAATACACACTCAGAGTAACATCACAAGCATCTTATTCACCTGAGTACATTACACCAACACAGGAAGTAGCATAGTTGTTATATTTGGACAGAAAATATTAGTTTGATTGTAGTCTATAGTTCATAGATTTGTTTGATAGTTTAAGCTAAACATCCTTGACACAACCAGCCCCGGGCTTTCAACTTTTAGGGAGATTAAAAATTACGTACCGGTACATACAAAATTATTGTGAAAATGTTTGAACAACATAGATTGACTAGTAAAGAACAGTACACTAGAATGCATTAATTGTTTTATATATTGTCCATTTCTTTTAAAATTTTATTAATACTGACCCTCTTTTTGGCATCCTCGCTGTTATCTAACAATGTCGCCTCAATGAAGGCAAAGAAATTTCTCCCTTTTGTTGGATAACTTATGTTAAATGCATAATATGATGCAATCAGGATTGCCAACCCATTAATTAGGTTGGTATTGGGAATCTTGGTGATTGTTTCCCCTTCAGCTGCCAAATACAAGGGTGTTATTGACCCATATTCGCCAGCACCAACCAGCATCGGAGACACAGAATTGCCAATGGCATCATCAATTGATTCATTATCCTATGTCAAAGGTAGGAAAGATAATTTACTAAACAGGTCATTCCTTTGAAATATACAAACACCTGGTTTTGGTATAAATATGGCAATTAGGTAATCATTTGATATACTGTTACAATAGAGAATTAGTGAGAAATCAGTTTAACCCATCAAGCGGCAGAGCTTCCCCATTGACGAGTAAAATCGTCTGGCTTTAGACAAGTAAAAAAAAATAAGTAGGGCACACTGGGGCGCATTGCGGCTCAATGGGTTAAATGATCCTTTTGATGCCTACTGGTTACTGTTTCTTTCTTACAGAGCTCTATTTATATATATATATATCTTTTCTTTTTATAATACAGATCAAAAGAATGGATGAAATAATGGTAAAAGCCATACCGAGCAGATTTTAATGACTGATCCTTCACTAGTCATTTTTTCTTTCAGGACGGCTTGCAACAGAATCACAGAGCCATCCTCTTCAATTTCTGCAGAGAAGGTAAAAAAATAAACAAAATTAGACCATCTTGAATAATATAACTTATATGAAGAAGCAATGTACAAAGTGCTGGTTGTACTATGCAGAATGGCAACATGAATAGTATTTGATGTAATAGTTTTAGGGGATTTCTCATTCTGAGATCAGATCTGAGCTTTGTTAAAAAAGTCTAATATAAAACATAGCAAGCACACTTGCAAAGCTCTCTCTCTGCTAGTTGTATTGCACAGACATGTCGTTATGCATGAAGACTGCATTGCAGAACTTAAGCCTGGTCTCCATATAGTCATAAAATTCTGTTGTGATTTAATTGTAACAATTGTTCATGACAGTCCTGACAGTGTCCTAGAGAAAGGTTTGCATCTCCGCAAAAGGTTACGACATTTAAATGTTGGTTATTAATAAATGTACAGCATTTCTTATTCTCTTGTAATGATTAAGTACCTGTTTGTTATAAACATATTTTTCAAATATGAAGAATACATGTCTAAGTATTTAGATTTTTTCATAAAAAGTAACTGGAATGTAGCCTTTAAATATCTGGATCCTTCTATATATATTTTACTTAATTAAAAGAATATATTAACAAACAGATACTAAATAATTCAGGGCATGAAACGTTGTACATTTTTTCATGTATGTAATTGTTTAATAACAAACATTTGGATCTGTTTTACATTTTTTTGACCCTGTTCATATGAGTCTGGTTGGCGGGACATATCACTAACCAAGGAGCTGTTTGTTAGTTAATCTATAAAAATTGACATTGTGCTCTGGCTTGAGGCTGCAGAGGTCTGGTACGAATCTTGGTGACCGGCCTCCTATAAACAAGTTAATATTATTTTGTAAATCTTGGAAGATAATTACCAGACTTCTTCTCGGGCTCCATCTTGATGCTGTGATTTATGTCATCTAGAATTGAACGGCCCTGATGCAGATGCCTTAGCTTTTATACCAATACAATTTAAGAGTTTTGAGAAAAAAATCCTGCATAGATGAATGAGTACATAAAAATATTGAGCACCAAAAATTCATACAACTTCCCCATCAGATATCTATAGGGCTACCCCTTACCAAATATATCCTAGGGGGCCAATTTTGTATATTTTTGTGTTATTTGCATTTCCAACATTTTCCTAAAATTCTAGTCCTATTTTTGTCCTATACTTTTCTCTACACAAGGATGCCAGAAAGCCTGGATGACTTTCCCTAATCCTATGCAGGGATGAGGAAATTGATAAGGTTGATTTGTTTTTAACGTTTTCGTGAATAGGGGCCGGGGGAGTTGTGCGGTGTCAATTGACTGAAGTATTAAGTAGACCATCTATACATGAAATATTCTTAAAACTGTACATACCTCGGAGACCATCCTCAAAGCTGGACACTGTGCCAACAACAGTTTTAAAGATGTTGGACTTGTTAGGATGTTTTGCCTACGGAAGATGTAGGTTGCGTCCATCAACTCCCTTATGAGCGTCATATTTCTAGATTTGTCCATCTCTTTTTTTATGTAGTTAAGGTGTTCTCGGCAAGTTTCCTCTGTCTCTGCACCTAATGCTTCACTAAGCACAGGTTCTTTGCTTTTTTTACTCGTAGTAGGTGGTCGTGCCCTGATTGAGCTGGAGCTCGAGGATAGTGCTGGTAGGGGTAAGGACCTGTTGCGCTGAAGACGCCTACTGTTTTTAAATCTGTTCTTTATCGATTGCTCCCAAGATGCCTAAACAATACGAACGATCGGCAAGCATTGTTACTGTACGTAATCCCTTTTTAAATAGTTTTTCTCACTTTGAAGAAACGAACGTGCAGTAGTAAGGAAACCTGAAATATTGACGAAAGAACATTTGCAAGATATTTTACAGGGAAGTACAATTGCTTTGTTTTCATTTAATGTAACTCAGTAGGACAACGATGCTGTCTTAATAATCACAAAAATAATTATACTCAAATGAAAGACATGATCACAAGATCTTTCTGCACGCTGATCCGCACGCTGTATGCCAGAAAAATTACTAACAACGTCTAACAATTACAGTAACTTACTTACGTTATACGCTAACCTTATTACCCCTAACCTTAAACAGTTGTTGAAGACAAATATTTACTGGGTTACAACGTGCGGATTGGGTTGCTTGAAAAGCTGCCTCAAATAAAAATTAACATGGTAGCCTACATGCATTTACAAGTAGCTGAACCCACCGTTCCACAACCAATCTTGTCAGCAAGAAAAGGGTAAGTCGATATTATCTTGAACGCTACGTATTCCCTTTCGTGCTTCTTAGGAAACATGGTATGCAATTTAATTCTGTTGCATATGTCGCGGTTAAATTCGTCCCGAATTGAACCCGTCAAATTCTTACTTTCCAGTGCTTCAGCTACCCCAGGAGAAAACTAAAGTAATATTAAAGAAATTGTTAATTCAAAGGGTGCATGTTTACATGCATGACACCTTATTTGTACAATTCCCTTTACAGAATCATATGATTTGGGCATCATGGAGAAAAGCCAAGGCCAGCTATGAAATGGGAGAACATGTTCATGGTGCACCACTAAGTTTTTAAATTTTATTTTTTAAAATTTAATTTACTTTGCCAGCATTTTGGCAAGGTCATCACAACAGCTTATCGCCAATATAGACGGACGGCCAAAACCGGAAAATGTGCAACAAAATTTGTTTGATGGCATTTTCTGTTACAAGCTGCCAACTGACATTTTCGTAGAGTATATGCATTAACGAACAACACTAGACATGTTGGCAACTCTAATTTTGGCTTTATAGATGAAAATTTGAGAATTTGAAAATTTTGTCTATAAAAAGTACTATGATGAGAAAAATGCAAAATTACAAGTTCACATTTAACAAAAATAAATTATACCATTAGAAAGTTCGCAAGAAAGTACATATAAGACATTTAAGCGAGTAGTATGATTTTTGTAGCCAATTTTGTGCTTTTAACACTGGAAAATGAAAAAAAACGACAATTGATGCAGATAGTTACTATTTTGCCAACTTTAAATATTGAAATGAACTTGAAATATTGTATTTATTAGTCAACATGGTACTTTATTAGGCAAAATTTTAAAATTCTGAAATTTTCAACTATAAAGCCAAAATCAGAGGTGCCAACATATATATATATTCTTGTTCACCAATGTGTAAGCTATAAGAAAATACCAGTTGACTGCTTGTAACAAAAAATGCCATCAGAGTGTACATTTCAGAATGTTGGCCGGTCGTCTAATATAGGTAATTCCAGCTTTTAGTTTACGTGTGCACGGGATGATAGGAAGTAAGATATCATATTAAAATTTCAATAAAAACTGCTGAAACAACCAAGATATTTTAATATTTACAAGTATAAGCTGTCACTGTGTTTACACGACCACCAGTTTTATTTTTCAGCATAATCAGTGATATACCTTACTTCCCATCATCCCCTGCATTCACGTATAAACTAAAAGCTGGAATTGCCTATTACTGCGGGTACCAAGTGGTCAGTTTTAGCGATAGACTTGCTCCAAGTCTCTCTTATATTGTACGTTACATGATGTACCGTTGAGGGGGCGAGAAGGAAAGAGAGACTTGTAACATCTGGCAGTTCCGGTGGCAGACAATGCAACATCCGGTACCAGAAGTTTACGCAAGGGTTCAAATTTGCTATACGCTATCGGGGGGGATACAGCAAGTCAGCACAGAGTAAGAGACATTGAAATTTGCATTTCAATGAAAATTACCGCGAAAAAAATGGAAATTATTTCTTTGCTCCGAAATACAGAATAGGAATCTATTGCTCTCGATTGTGCTGTTTTGGAAATTAAAAGAATTTTATCTTGCAAATCCTAAATAAGGTGCGTATCTCTCAAATGTATAAATTATGTATGTAACATTTTATATTTCGCAGAGACTGTCGACTTTATAATTTGTTTGGCTCGTATAGTAAATCTCAAATCTCATTTATATTTATATAATCTACTATCTTGTATTGGCACTTTAATAATGAATCCATTTAACGCTATTTATTATCATAAAAGAGATTTCTTTATCATTCAGTTTCCACCCAAATGTTAAATTGCTAAATAAGTAAATAAGGCCATGCTATTAATAATATCCCACCCCCAGTTGAGGATCTTTGTTTTGTAATCCCCGTAAAGAAATAAGGATTTTTATAAACCCCAGAAGAATTGCAGCCTCAAAATGCATACGCATACGAGGCAGGCGGGAGCCAACTGCCCCCCCCCCCAATTTTGGAAAACCATGGAAATCCGGGAAATGCTAGGAAAATAGTTTAAATTCAAGTAATTTCATTACAATCCTCCATAAAAATTTGGGCACTTTCAACTGCCCACCTGGAATGCCTATATCAAGATGTTGTGCCCCTTATAATTCCAGAGTCCCCAAATAAAATCTTTGACTAGTATTTAACCCCCATGCCTCCTCTAGTGTTATTTATAATCTTTATAGATATATGTAATAGGCCAAAATTGGTTTCAAGTGCAATCCCCTCCACCCAAGTCTTACTGCACAGTGCCTTAGCAAATTCGATAATTGGGGGGGGGGGGTTCATGTGCATTATTAATTTATTTTTAAATAATTTTAAGGTATGTGAACACGAATATATGAATATGGACACCTGTAGTGCCCCTAGACCAGAAACAATTATATTTCTTTAAAACAATGTGTACACACCACAAGGAAGTGAGCATTTCATTATATATGCTTGGCCCCGGGAAATATTTGACAGAAAGCAAGCAACGTTTTTTTCAACACAGAGTGGGACATAATCCGAAAATTGTTATATCTAATTTTGGCCACATTTTGCATCATGACACTCCTGCAAGGAAGCAAAAAACTTGAAAACCTGACATTTGTCAGATGTGTTCATGATTACCACAAACTGATACAAAAGACACTTTTTACTCCAGTCCCCCCTCAGTAATCTGATGTTATTGTAATCTGATGTTATTGCAATCTCGTTCCCCGAGCCTGTGATCCTCGGGAAGGAACGCGAGGCTCTGGGATAATCCGTTTCAGGAAGGAATCTGATTGGCCGTTGATATGGAATGGATTATCCCAGAGCCTCGTGTTCTTCCCGAGGATCGCAGGGTCGGGGAATGTGATTGATGTTATTGTTGGCAAATATAAACCTTGCCTAATCCCGCTATTGACTGATACATACTAGTCGAAGATTTCATTTGGGGACTCTGGAATTATTAAGGGGCACAACATCTTGACATAGGCATTCCAGGTGGGCAGTTGAAAGTGCCCAAATGGAGGATTGTAATGAAATTACTTGAATTTAAACTATTTTCCTAGCATTTGCCCGGATTTCCATGGTTTTCCAAAATTGGGGGGGGGGGGCAGTTGGCTCCCGCCTGCCTCGTACGTCTATGCATTTTGAGGCTGCAATTCTTCTGGGGTTTATAAAAATCCTTATTTCTTTATGGGGATTACAAAACAAAGACCCTCAACTGGGGTGGGATATTATTAATAGCATGGCCTTAATTACTTATTTAGCAATTTAACATTTGGGTGGGAACTGAATGATAAAGAAATCTTTTTATGATAATAAATAACGTTAAATGGATTCATTATTAAAGTGCCAATACAAGACAGTAGATTATATAAATATAAATGAGATTTGAGATTTACTATACGAGCCAAACAAATTATAAAGTCGACAGTCGTAAATTCACTGCCTGACCGCATGAATTCTCTGCGAAATATAAAATGTTACACATATCTATACATGTGAGACATATGCACCCAGTCCTTGAAACTCCAGAAATTTTAGACAGCAAGAAATTGCCGACCTAAAAGCAATAATTCTCAATCTAGATCGGCAAAAATTTTCAACAAATAGACAATATCCAAATGAAAATTTAATTTGCTTGCTGCAACTACGTGTATTTATATAAAACAGCAATTAATTGCAATCAATGCCAATAGCAAACAAAACAACTATTAACAAAATGTATGAACTCCAATCGAACAGTGCATCATCGATTTATTCAACAATCAAGCTAAACGTTCCAGTAGTGGCCATGTAAAAAACGCGGTTGTACATATTAGAAATAATTCGTTTTATCAATTCATTCATTAGAATATCATTTCATATGATGTAACCCGTTTATACCTTGCATATTAATATAAATATCTAATGAAATACAAATTGTCAAACACAAAAACACTGGTGGTCATCGAGGTTTATGACGATTACGGCTGAATCGTAATTTATCCGTTCTTCTTATAATCGTTGTTTACAATAAATTGCAAAAATAATGCCCAAAATTCCAAATGCATGCAGTCAAAAGTGATGTGAAATCTACAAGAAATCTTGTGAATACAAAATTACTTATATGTCGACTTCCCCCACTTTCAGCCAATCAATTGCTCCAATTCACCTGTGGGCCTGCAATCAACAACCGAATTTTTTTACTGTCGTACTTTGTGTTGTTACTCGAGCTGAAGCGATCTTACTAATCTGGCAAGTGGAATGAGCTCTGAGCATCCGACAAAAGTCAAAATCTAATCATCCTTTTTAACCATACACACAATCAAATATATGTGTGCGAATTTATGAATTCTAGTACTTGATCAAAAGTAAACGGCTGTGTTGTTTCTAGGCGTAGTCATTCTAAATTAAACAGCTACATGCATGTACGCTTTCTGGGCGTACTAAAAACAATAAACGTCTTGTTTAATAAATTAATTAATAAATTGCTCTTTATACTACTGTATAGCTCCTGCTGATTTCTGTGGAAAAACCGATTTGGCTAAATTATTTATATACGGTACCTTTATTGGTAATTCAAATGAAGAAAGCCACTTCTCATTTGGTGTCACAACTTCGGTTGTGAAAGCAACAGGAGGCGAAATATCATTTGATTGTGACTTCGCGGATTCATCGTTGCCGTTGGACGATATCATGATTTCTGTTACCTCCAGTACGATTTCAGCATTGAAGCTCACCTGTTGCATCTCCGAGAAGTCACTTACCACATGGAGGAAGACGTTGCCATCACTATTCGAAGGTTCTGCCGATTACAAATCTGTTTCGGGAGGTGTTACTGCTGTGCGAACCCACTTATTGACTTTCTGATCCGGACGATCTGACCTGCTTCTATGTTACAAGCTTTTAACAGCTCATCGCTTGTTCCTTGCAGAATGTCTACTGCATCCAACTATAAATACATTAGTACGATAGTTAATGAATGAGTGTCTGAAAAAAGTATATCACCTCTGCATGTGTTTGCCGGATTGGTGAATAGCTATATAGTGAGTGAAAATGCACATTTCTTGAAATTCTCTTGACGCACAGGTCCTTATTTTACTAAGTAGCCCAACAGGACATTAAAAATACGGACCCGTTAGAATAGACGAAAAGTGTATTAAGATAGATAGTGCCTGAACACGAGGTAGCAATTAAAGTGATATATGTACCCGCCATGTATAATGTCTCGATTGCATTCGGGACCTGGAAACGAGTCTCTTTAAAAAGAAGCAAGTGTGTCAATTTTTACCTTTAAATTTGTTTTCGTGGTCTTCAAAGCCAACATAACGAAAAATCAACTAAAAACAATTTGTTTTTTAATTATATGTTTTGAAGTTTTTAAATGAGCTAGACCTAATAGCTTTTGACATACCAGCCTCGTTTTCATGTGACTTACAGAGCATCATGCATAACGTGAATAATAACGCCAGATTATGTAATCATCTTTGTTTGTGTGTGTGTGCATGCGTGTGTTTGTCTGTGAACACGATAACTTAAGAAATAATTAACATTTTGACTTAAAATATTGCACATGCGTTTGCCAAAAGGAAATCTTGACTATTAAATTTTTATTCAATTTCGTTTCCGAAGATTTTCAGCTAGCTATCTGCTGGCATGTTCAGCAGGGACGCTGCCAATCTCGTTCCCCGAGCCTGCGATCCTTGGGAAGGAACTTGTGGCTAAGATTGAACTACGCATTCCATTCCAACGGCCAATCAGATTCCTCCCTGAAACCGATTATCCCAGAGCCTTCGTTTCCTTCCCAAGGATCGCAGGCTCAGGGTACGAGATTGGGGCGCTGCGTGGGAAATACCTAAGCGAGGTCAGGCCGCGGGGTTCGTTTTTGCCATTCTCTCAAGTTGTTTTAGGGACTAGGGCAGCCTGGTCCCAGTCGTTCTGAAGCAAGCATGAGAAAAAAACGTGGATGTAGTACGAGACTGGGATCCAGGTGTGACGTCGCCGCTAAAGGTGCTTCAGAACGCCTGACAGATTTCAGTACTTTTAATATGGCTGAAAATTTGTATATAGAAATTAATAACCATGTAAAAACGACACTGTTAGTAAATCATGTTCGATGTCTACATAACCAAATTCAAACTGTATTAAAAAATGTGCTCAATTAAAAAAGTTTTGTCGTATAATCGTTGATGTTATTTATATACTCGCGATCAACACTATACTTGTGATCAACATTAGACCATACTGGTATACACAACTACGCTTTCTACTTGACAGGTTAAAGTAGCTGAGGAGATTGGAAATATTTGCCTGACATGACTGTGTTGTCAAAACATTTTTAGTCAGAGACTCTGCATAATTTTCAAGCTTCTAGATAGCATGTGATATGGCTTAATCTTTTAGTAAACACAAGTCATATTTAGCCCGTTATTCCATTCTGGCCGTATGGTAGCGAACTGACGTAGCCTATTTCATTGTTCCGAGAGCATTAGAGCAAAATTTCCATAACATGTTCTATTTACAAATGGGGTAGGTATGCTTGGTAACCAGGCCAGGGACCACTTTTTTGAAATCAGGGACCATTTTACCGAAATCTGCTAGGCTCTCTCGCTGAAGCGTTCCGCAGAGCACACCCAGGCACAATCGCGTTCCCCGAGCCTGCGATCCTTGGGAAGGAAACGAAGGCTCTGGGATAATCCGTTTCAGGGAGGATTTTGATTGGCGGTTGAAATGGAATGCGTAGTTCAATCTTAGCCACAATTCCTGGCTTCCGGCAATGGATTATCCCAGAGCCTTTGTTTCCTTCCCAAGGATCGCAGGCTCGGGGAACGAGATTGACCCAGGCATAAAACTTTTAAGACTTATTTAATTAAACATATCAAAGCAGCGTACAGAGAGAGAGCCTGGGAATAGGGTTAGACTGCTATGGTTAGGAGTAGTTTATTTTGTGAAAATTACATGCCAACGCAACAAGAAGTGTGTCAGGGATCTGAAATAGCCCCTACCAAAAAAGGAGAGTGCCAAAATTGCTGCTGGCGGAGGCAGCCTTTGAGTGACCTCTAGCTAGTTCAAATATAGAATTTACGGAGAGAGTGGACCACACCTTTCATGATACCTTTACATGTTGAACAACTTGTTCAGTTGATTTTCGATCATTCAACCTTCAAAATATGTCAACCTTAACCTAAGAACAGCGTGGTGAAGCGAAACATCTAGAAAATAAACTTTAGAGAGAATCGTTGAATGTTTTCTTTTTGCAAAACCGACATTCAATAACAAACATTCCAGCAACATGTATAATATAATACTTGTGGAACAACTCTGAGTGTATATCGACACCGGGCGAGCTTGACAAATATGCCCAGATTGACACTGACAGATTAACAATGATCTCAGACGATATACAATCTCGTTCCCCCAGCCTGCGATCCTTGGGAAGAAACGAGAGGCTCTGGGATAATCCATTTCAGGGAGGAATCTGATTGGCTGTTGAAATGGAACGCGTAGTCCAATTATAGTTGAATCTTAGCCACGATTCCTGGCTTCCGGCAATGGATTATCCCAGAGCCTCGCATTCCTTCCCAAGGATCGCAGGCTCGGGGAACGAGATTGGAGTAATACGAGAACAAAATTGATGCAACTTGCAAAATGAAGAAACCTGATGAAGAAATGAAGAAAACCTGAATGAAGAAATGAATAAACCTAATGAAGAAAAATAATGAAGAAACCTGAGCCAATTTTAGAACAAAACTCTGACTCGTCCCCAGTCATCCGCTTGTAGCTGTCAACGCCTAACCTGCGAACGGGCATATTCTCCCGCACTAAAATGTAACGAGGGACTGGAAGAGTCAGGAAAAAACTGAAGACTGGGCACTAGTTCATCGCTCGCTGTCTCGAGCATTGTTTTTACAAGAAATATGGAGATTTCTGGACAAGAAATAAACACTTATAAGCCATTTTATAAATATATTAATAACGATTTATACTTATATGTTAAAAGTTTACGTTATGAGTAATTTAAAACACGAGTAGGGGTGTGTTTTATCAGATATAAAACGCGAGGCGAACAACATAAAATACTACTACAAAAGAATACAAATTAGGGCGAACAATTATTATAAGAATACTGACAATCATTTTAGAATACTGTGTTTTACTAGCCTGTGTTCCAGGCACTACACCCGTAGCGGACTGGAACACAGGCTAGTGTTTTATCAGATATTATAAACTCACTCATGTGACATAATATGGCTGACATGATTTGCTGCAAGGTATATGAATTATTAATTATATTTTAAGTTATGTTTAAATTATATTGCCAAATGTATTTGTATAATTTCCCTATCATGTGACATATAAAGTGCACTAGAAACCAAAAACTGCAGGAACACAATTTCATCCCGGGGTTGGGGAATTTTGCCCAGGAATTTTCTCCTGAGGGAGTGGCATCTGACATTTTTTTGTTAAAATGTCAACCCCCCCTCCCTCGGGGTTAACATTGATAGGTGCTTTGTGTGATATTCTCTGAGTCTATATCCACACCGGGCAGGTTTGAAAAATATGCCTGGTCACGGTGGGATTCAAACCTACGGCCTTTGGAATGCTAGCCCAATGCTCTTCCAACTGAGCTACGCGGACCGACAAATGCGACCTGGAACAGACCTGACTGCGTATCTCAGTTGGAAGAGCATTGGGCTAGTATTCCAAACATCGTAGGTTCGAATTCAACCGTTGCCAGGCATATTTTTCAAGCCTGTCTGGTGTGGATATACACTCAGAGTAACATCACACAAACATTTTATTCACCTGAGTACATTACACCAACACAGTAGATTTCATTGATAGGTGCATTATACTCCATTGCTTCGCATAAAAAAACCTCCAATGGTTTCACCTCACCTTTCACCTCAATGGTTTTCACCAATCAGATGATATTTATACTAATACAAAAATATATAAATATTCTCCCCTTCCTAAATCTCCTGTTGCACAGAATGATGGATTTTATGTTTGCGATGTTACTCTGAGTGCATATCCACACCGGGCGAGCTTGAAAAATATGCCCGGCCACGGTGGGATTCGAACCTACGACCTTTGGAATACTAGCCCAATGCTCTTCCAACTGAGCTACGCGGTCAGGACGGTTCGAGTAAGTGATATTTCGGAACTGTATCTAGTTCCTTCTATACCAATGTGTTCTTACTAATATGAATTTTTCTGTGTTGGTGTTGTGTACTCAGGTGAATAATATGTTTGCGATGTTACTCTGAGTGCATATCCACACCGGGCGAGCTTGAAAAATATGCCCGGCCACGGTGGGATTCGAACCTACGACCTTTGGAATACTAGCCCAATGCTCTTCCAACTGAGCTACGCGGTCAGGACGGTTCGAGTAAGTGATATTTCCGAACAGTATCTAGTTCCTTCAATACCAATGTGTTCTTGTAATATGAATTTTTTCTGTGCTGGTGTTGTGTACTCAGGTGAATAATATGTTTGTGATGTTACTCTGAGTGCATATCCACACCGGGCGAGCTTGAAAAATATGCCCGCCCACGGTGGGATTCGAACCTACGACCTTTGGAATACTAGCCCAATGCTCTTCCAACTGAGCTACGCGGTCAGGACGGTTCGAGTAAGTGATATTTCCGAACAGTATCTAGTTCCTTCAATACCAATGTGTTCTTGTAATATGAATTTTTTCTGTGCTGGTGTTGTGTACTCAGGTGAATAATATGTTTGTGATGTTACTCTAAGTGCATATCCACACCGGGCGAGCTTGAAAAATATGCCCGGCCACGGTGGGATTCGAACCTACGACCTTTGGAATACTAGCCCAATGCTCTTCCAACTGAGCTACGCGGTCAGGACGGTTCGAGTAAGTGATATTTAGGAACAGAATCTAGTTCCTTCGATACCAATGTATTCTAGTAATATGAATTTTTTTTCTGTGTTGGTGTAGTGTACTCAGGTGAATATGATATTT